>JAIPRK010000792.1:48827-87668 GCA_025469195.1 Chaitophorus viminalis | reverse complement strand
TTTATAGATCTTTTATATATTAGATATATATATATATATATATATATATATATATATATATATATATATATACATATATATTCTATATACACGTTATACATATTTTATGTCGTTCGTCGACCAGAAATTACCGCAACAATTTCCAACAGTTTTACATACTATATACCGCGCGTCTGCCTATACGCGCAAATATGCACGCACGCACGACCTAAAGCGTACCGCTAAAGAACACGCGCGCGCACAACCTGCATGCACGAACGAGAAACGCCGCATTATAATATTTTCACGAATAATTTATTCACTCGATTTATAATAAATTTATAATAAATCGAGAGAGTACACATGCGCGCGCGCTCTCGCTCTTTTTACGATACTTTGACTCCGATTATAACTCGTGCATGTAACAAACAGTCTAAAGTATAATAGTTGCGAGTTACTGCACAACACAACAACACAAACTTTTCCGAACACTGCACATAATAAGTTCACTGCTTATTATATATACTATATAAAGACTATTTAAAGAATTTTGAAACTTTTCCCATATCTAATGTATATTTATTGAAGCCATTCCGCGGGGCGCGGACATAAAAGAAAAAAAATGGCAAGTATATAGACGTTTTCGAATTAAAGTTCAAAGTCATTTTCAAATCTATATCGACTTACTGTCTTAAAAAAATGAATTTTAACACGTTTTGTCAATTATTATTTAATAAGTGTTTCTTCTTGCGGTAAAATAAGAACTACATTAAAATATGTTAGGTAACAAAATATAAATATGATCATATCATTAAACTTATGTGTAGTTATCACTTTTTATTATAACATTATGGAAATGTTGATATCGATTTCATCAGCCTTCACGAGCATATTTTATGTAAAATCTAAAATACGAACATCTTTTTCGATTATAATTATTGCTCCTATAAGATAAATATTTGACAAATACAAAGTTCATTCATCAACCGGAGAATGAGATTCGTCAACCCCAAGAAAAGTCGTATAATTAAATCACTCGATAAAAAATAACTAATTATTAATTATAGCATAGTATTAGGTACGTTAGTGGAACCGAGTTTTTATTCCCTCAAAATGTGTACCTTGAAAAATGTAACAGAAAAATACAAAATAACAAAAAAATCATCGAGGCAACCAAATTTAAAACGAATAATATTATGAATTTAAATTTATCAGACGCCAACTTAAACAATTATGGGATGCCCATTGCCCAATTAATGATATTTTATTGTATAATTACGACATTTAAAACAATTTAATCGACCTCTCTATGCCTATATCAAACAACAACAACAATAAACGTATATAATATTCTAAAATCAAAGTGCGCTATTGAATTCGTTAATCAAATACGACAAAAGATCATTAGTAATTTAACTTTATAACCACAGGTACATTGTACACGTCTATGTATTTTTTTAAATACATTTCTGAACAGCTAATAAAAACAATGGATTAATTTCTCTAAAACCTTTTAAGGACCGACCAATTTTCATTGACATTTAGACACGTTTGTAAACAATACTTTTTAATAATCTCACCTGGAAAAACATTGACTGATGTCTATACTTTAATTAAGTTGATTGACCAGATGCCAATATAGTGTTACCTACAGACTTTTAGCAGATGACAGATTCGATTTTGGCATACACCCATGATATACATACCAAGTCCAAGATTATGGCGTAACTGTTCAGGTCGAGAAGTTTAGGATACTGAACAGTCAAACATTCTTCAAATATACGTTTTCATTAATTTGATGTTTCCTTAGCTTTGAAAAAAAATATATGATAATATGTTTAACCCGATTTTTCAACCATAACATTCAACCTTAACCTAAAACTGTTTATGCCAAAATCGTTTCTACGTCAATGTATGTTCCACAGCATGTTTGTGCCAAAAGCGCATTTGTTTTTGCCGTAAACAGCTGGAATGTATTTTTTGGGATAGTCATCAGTTGTCATTACTCATAAATAATTTATAAAAATAAATATTTTTTTTTTTTGATTTTCATATGGTTTGAAATTCATTAAAAAAATAACCGATTATAGGTCTAGAACCTAGGTACAGAATTTAAATTAAAAAGTTTACTCCTTAAGAGAAGCAACGAATCAACTCAATGCCATATAAATAGAAAAATAAAAATATACTCTGAAATTTTTGATTTACATATACTTAGAAAAATTATAAGTAGCAAAGTAATAATTATCAGTTTATCACAGATCTACAATATTAAATATAAGCCACAATCTTTGCATACAATTTATAAGAAAACAGAATTTTAAGATGGATAAACAACTAGAAATAGTTAACTAATTATTTTTCATTGAAACTTTTAACTTATAAGTTTAAATGAAGTTAAAAATAATTAAAAAAGTACTTTCATAGCATAATTTCATTTCTCATATAAGTGTTAATGTACTATAAGAATACCTGACTACTTATATAAGTACAGAGGAAAGGAAGTTACTAGGGAACTATGTAACATTTGCCAACTGCTATGTATCTCAAAATTATTTTTCAAGTCCAGATTAGAAAATATATAAAAAAGTTTACACTTAATAAATAAATATACCTACCTATAATTAATATATGATTTACTTTAATTAGTTAAGATTTAAACCTGTAAGGGGTAACTAATATAATTCAATTGTAGACCCTTTTAACTCAAAAAGATTTGTTTAAGTTTACAATAATTACACATAAGTCATTTTAGTTACAAAAACAAACAATGGACTCTAGAAACATATTTTAAATTTTGTCTACTATTACATATATTATATAAATTATATTTATAAAAATACAAACAAATATTGAGAATTTATAAGATGAAATAGTTTTTAACAGTCCATAACTCAGTAAGTTATAGATGTGCATAACTGAATTCAATTCCCAGCAAAATGCATTAAATAAAAATAACCTTAGAATTTAACTGAATTGAATTTTAAAACATTTCTTTAAAGTTTAAAAGAGATTTAAACAAGAATAATCAGTTAGTTACACTTGGTTTGATACATTTTCTCACAAATGAGCTCATATATTATATAAACAACAGTATGTGTAGTAAAAACGTTGACTACAATATATAAATTAATTAGTTGATAATAAATATACAAAGCACATACCTTGTCTGAATCGGTTGTGTTTCCTGATCCAAATGAAGCTAATGAACCTCGATCTAGATTTTCTTCTTCTAAATCTCTAAAAATTATAATAAATAAATAACTATCAATGATAAAATGAGAAAAAAAAATTATGGCACAAACCGACTGCATCGTTGACTTTCTGGTTTAAGTTTTGCAGGACTCTTAGGCATATACATACGCAAAGCTGAATTAAAGTATGTCTCTTGAATAACTTCTCTAAGTTTTTTAACCCAAGTTTGTTTTGCTTCTAATGTGGATGCTTTTAATACAATACGATAATCTGAAATTGGTGCACGGCCAGTCCATACAGCAAATTTACACTCATCTCCTTCAATATGTTCAGTTACACCAAGCTCTGAAGTCTAAAATAAATATGATTTTAACTTTGTATGACAAAATTAATAATTTAAAAATATAATTACCATGAGTTTGTTTTTATATAGGTACTTCACTTTAGGATTGTTTGAATTATCTTTCACATGTTTAGCAAATACTAAGTATAACTCAAACAAAAAACAATGTCTTTCACGACTTTTACGCAATAGATGATGTCTTGAGTCAGATACGTACAATGTATCTTGTACTACTACATCCCCTAGTTCATCAGTAGAAGTATCACATCCTTCTAAGAGGGATAAATGCAAAGCATCATTAGCTTTTCTAGGTACACTCAACATAACATCCAAGCCGTCCTTAATTTCTCCTTGTCCTTCTTTACAACATGATTGGAGATCTTTTAACAACAACTGGTATTTAGTTATTCTTTGGACAGGTTTAATTAGGTAAGCCGCAATAGGATGATCAATATTATGTTTCTTTTGTAGTTCTTCAAAAACACCACCACAAGAACCTGAATGCTGTACTAATATAGCATTAGATTCTGGTTTGTTTTTACAATATTTCACATACATATCAAATTTTTGAGCCCATGTAACAAAACAATGCCCTACGTCTTCTGGCATAGTTTCATATTTTTCTAATTCTTTGATAAAAACATCTCGATGAAAATTACGTATATCTTCAATGTTACCAAACAAAATGTCAATTCTACCATGGAGACCAATTGGTACATTTTGGAGAGCACGGATTTCATCCAAGTAGGCTTTTATACAAACATCCAAATCTTTTACATATGTTCGTTCAGTTTGAAGAAGTTCAGCCATGATGAATCTAAACGACAAAAACACATAATTAAAAATAATACTGTTAAAATACTCTTTTCAAAATTTTATTATAAAATTTACTTATTTTTACTTACTCTTTACGTCTAGCTGATCTTCTTTTTTCTTCGTTTAATTCTTTTAAATCTTTAGATGATGATTCTTTAACTTTTTGCTCTAAATTGGGATCCGAGTTTCTATCAATTGATAAATCACGTGTATCAACATGCTCTTGAATGCCCAAACTCTTTTCTAATTCAAGTCTAAATGTATAAAATTATAATTGATTATCTGATATCATAGCCTTTTTTTTAATTGTCATATACCTATATTTATCCATTCTAGAACTAAAATGTTTGTATGTATTATCAACAGCAGCCACCCATTGTTTTATGGCATTAGCGTGAGCATGACCTTTTTCTACTAAATTATCTGCCAACTGGATTAATAATTTAACTTTTTCACGTGTTTCTTTGGCAGATGTCTTAAACTCATTATGTTCACGAAGTAAATGTCTTGTTTCATCCTAGATGCAAACAAACATACAATAAAATAATAATAATAATAATTAGGTATGAGCAATTACTTATTTTGTATTTACTAACCTGTGTAGCACCAACAGTAGTATGGGTATTTAAATATTGTTCACCAGCATTATGTATCCATTCCATTGCTTGCTTGGCTGATTTATCAAACAACACAAACTGTTGACACTGATCAAGTCGTTTTTTCCTTTGTGACCAATGATCAAGAACTTTGTTTTCTTGGCCAGATAATTTTTCTAAAATATTCTTAACCCGTGCTTCAGATGCTGTATCCACAGTAGCCATGGTTTGATTAGTACAACTGTAATACTGCAAACTACGATTAGTGTACTTCAAAAAAGTTTCAGCGGTGCGTCTGGCCAATGTGCAAGCTTTCAAAAAAGCTTCCTTTTGTTCTTGATGTTTAGTACAAAGTTGTCCTAATTTATCAGCTTCAATGGTACCTCCACCACACCAATCTTCTTCACGACGATATTCTCGTTCAAGGCTATCCATTACTGAGCATACCTAACACAAAAATATCAAAATTTAGATATTAATTTATACCTAATTTATGTATTAACACAAATAAATATTAATAAAACCTATATACCTGTTCAGCAGTTTTATAAAAATTAAGACTAGCGGTAACTAATTTGTGTCGTTCTTCAGCACATGTAACTAACTGTTGCCACCGTTTGGTCACTTCTACAGCCATTTCTTTAACTGTTGTTGAATCATAATGGTTAGCTGCTACAAGAGATTCAGCTAATTGTTTTACTTGGACTGCAGCAGAGTGAGTTTTCTGTAAGTAAATAAATGTGGTTTAAAAAAAAAAAAATTAAAACAATAAATTGATAAAAGTATTTACTTCAATTGCAACTTGAAATTGTTCATGTTCTTTTTTAAGAATTTCTGCATCTACTAAGCAGTTGGGAATAGTAAAATTTGCAGACAACATTGATTCACCGTTTCTAATCCAACTTATCACCTATAAATTAATCAAAATAAATATTTATAATATATTGTACAAATGAAAATCAAATATAATATTATACTTGTGATGCATCATTATTAAATTGACATAATTGAACAGCTTGATCAAGTCGACTACGTTTAATTTCAGATAATTCCACTAAGTCCATATGACGTTCATGTAAAAACTCCAGTAACACTTGTACTCGAGTTTGAGCAGTATATTGACTATCAGCCATTACACCGACTCCAGATTTATCCAATACCTTAAAATACATATAGCACATTAAAAATATTTATAGACTAATATTATTTTGAATAAAATTGATAAATTTTTTACCTGAGCCAATTGTTCGCCTTGTTCCAATGCTTGATAAACAGCTGATTGCATCTGTGAAACTGAATCATTATGGCGAGATAATCGTGATTCAGCTTCCGATAATGTTGTAATTACTTCATTTTGATTTCGTTCTAACTCGTTAGCCCAAAGCTCTAACTGTGAGGATACCTAATTAACATTAATAATAAGTTAAACACTAACACAAATCACATTTTATTACTGAATGGTTTTATTTATATAAATTTTTTAAAATAATATAATAGAATACAAGTATAAATATTAAGTAAACGGGAAATCCAGGGATAAACTTTTGGTTATCATATCAACCTGACATTGAATTAAAACGTTTAAATATTGCTGCCAGTGTGTCCCAGTTAAAGGACTAAGAATAGAACTGGCTTAAAAACGCAGAAAATCAAAACAAATTGTATTCCCTAAACATCATATTATCATCAAAACTACAAAGACAAAAAAAACTCAAAATTTTTTGCTAAATTTCAATAACTTCTTAATTAACTGATAGTGTTATTTAATATTTTTTACAATGAAATTAATAATTATATAATCATTTATATTTATATTTATGTAAAATAAGTTATAATACAATTTTGTTATCATAAACGATATAATTTCAAATAGATCTCGGTAAATATTCAATTCTGAATTCTGATACATAAACTAACAGTTTTTTTTTTTCAATTTTTACTTAACAACTGATAAATTAACTTAATAATTAATTATAAATGATAATAATGATATTAATAATTGTAATAATTGAATCAATTTAATGGTATGTTTTACTAAAGTACTCAATAAACATGTATGATGCATACTTTGCCAACACAAATTTAGAATAATTATCAAACATATTACATTTATAAATTATAAGTAATAGATAATAATATGATATGACAATTCTAATTGAGTTAACTGATAACAATAATGTATTCTATTCATAAAAAAAATATTTCTTAAAATAAATCATAAAACAATCCCCTTTAAAATAATAATTCATACCTCAAGTGCATCCCTTTCAAAAATGCGTAGCCTCAAACATAAATCCAACTTCAATTTTCTAGTCGCCCATAACTGTTCTAATTCTAAACGTTGTTTATTCAGTCGCTCAAGTGCAGCATCTACTGCGGCCACCGATCCAGTGGGATCCATTTCTGCAGTTACACCTCCACTTCTGTTAACAAACAAAAACATTAATTTGATTACACAAAAATAACGCAAACATTTTAAACACGAACTGAAATTCAACAAATTCATTTCTAATTTTAGGGTGGTTTTTTGCACAGGTAATTTTATACTTCACCATAGTACTATTGGATAAAGTAACTGATTTTTGTTTTTTAAACATCTTTCTTTTTTTTTTTCATAGAACAAAATTTTAAGTACAGACAACGTACATACATGAGGAGAGAATAATAACTACGAGTGATTAGGTTAAGAATGTAAATGTTGCGAGATGAATTATTATGATTACGAGAGAAATACATACGCTGTGTAAATACGATTAAAAAAAATTAAAAATAATGAAAAGATAAGAACACACGATAAAGAAGACGCCGATTCATTGAGTTTTTGAACTAATCGTTAAAATAATAAATTAGAAGTTCATTCAGCTGCTGATCGGGTCGATTCATATTTGGCTATTTTAGAACTTATAACTTTTTTCACGCGGTCCAAATTTAATTAACAAGATGATAAATATGGGACGAGCTGCACTTATTGCAGTACAAGTAATCAAACAAAAAAAAACACAGATTACACTACCTACGTACAAACTATAATTATAATCTCTATAATGCAATAAATCCACATTAATACGGTGTGATTAATAATGTACATATATATTACGCTATAAATAATAACGTAATATAAATATACACTATTTCACTCGACCGTTTACACTTACCTCAGTTCTTGTAACAAGGCTTCTCCTTCGGTTATTGTTGAATGACATGCATCCAAACAAGAATCCCGTTGGTGGCTGACTTGTTCGAGAGCTCTTTCTGTCCCTTCAAGAGTGTCCGCTGCTTCGTCACACCCGTCGGTTTCGGCTCTGAGTTCATCGAGCCAGCCTTGGAGCTACGAATATAAGTACGATGTTTATCAGTAATTAATTACAACATTCGACCATTTTTTATTTTAACAATTGTTATGCATTATATTTTTGGGATATTTAATATTTTTTCATCTATATTTTAAAATTTGTATGCATATTTTGTCTTTTTAAAGTCCTATTAACTTCCAAGCCCTATTTTTTATATTATACGCGTAACTACGTAAGTAACTATAATTTTCACAGATTCAAATTTATAGGTGCACGTTAATTAATATTTTCAAACGTTAAAATGAAATACGAATGATATACCTAGATGTCTTTTTTTTATTTTACCTCGGACTGATGAGTATAGAAATTAACAGCTCTTTGCAAACGCCTTCTTCTTGCTTGGACACGAGCCGCAAAAGCGGCTACATGACTTTCAAGCTCGGCGGCCACCGAGCAAATGTCAGACGCGTCACATTCACCAGTTTGAGACAATTCTTCTGCAGCCGTCAAAAGTTTCTCCGCGTTGGTGTACGTGTTCTGGAAATTCAAAACGCATACACATTAAATTCACTTGTCGCACTTGAAATTATGTAATATATTGGTTTTAATATAAACACGCGCGTTGATTTCACATAAATATTGCCGGAAAGTAACATTACCTATAATACATTCATTTCTTTTTCGTTTTTAAGCTTAACGCGTATTATACATACATTTCATTGTGAAACAAATTACAGTAATTAAAAATGTTTCAACAATGCAATAGGTAATCAGTGATGCGTGTGTGTAATTGTTTCGATTCTTTGTTCAATGTATAGTTAATTTACTTGATTCGATATAAAATGTGTATTATTTGCTGCATGAGTAACAGCAACTAATAATGGCAACTCCAGCATTTTAAAATAGAATTGTAAGATAAAATTGAAATATTTTCATATTTTTAGTGACATTTTTTTACAAGGGAATCCATATAATAACTTTAAAATATATTTTAGATAAATTAGTTAATAATTTGTAAATAATATTAATGGTAAAATATACTAACAATATTAGTTCGTGTTTTAATATACAGTTACAAAATTATCACTGTTTTACGTGCATTATTTTTATTTACTTTTTTTTAATTCGCGGACATCAATCCAATATGAAAAAACGTACGTATTATTTACTTTTACATACATCAATGTCATATTGTCATCGCAAGAAAAATATGATTAGTATACATATATACTATAAAGCATGTTGACGTATTTGAAGTAGGTATATTATATGTTATCCTACTGTTTCCCAGTTATAGATAGGTAGTAAACTAAATAATAATTAACTTTATAATAATAAAAATATTATAAAATCTTCATAAAAAGGAAATACAAATTTCACAACAAATTATATACGATTAACATAAGTACCTACCAACATATAAACCAGTATTACGAGATATAATCTAGTAAATCTCTTGAGAAATCCATTAACATAAATAAATATATATGGTAAATTTAAATCCAATACGATGTAATGTTGTAAGGTATATAGTAAAAAATAAGATATAAATTATTATTAATAAAATCACATAATAATTCATAAAAATGTCTAAAAGCTAAAATATGTGAAAACTGTAATATCCATATAACAATAAATTAGTTGTTACTCTCATATTAGTTGTGTAGTGTAATTGATTATATAATTTACTAAGTATTTGAACAAATATGTTTTCAAAACTTACAATGCACTTGCAAATATTATACCTACTTCTATTACACAATGATTTAATGCTTTTTAATATTAAAATTATCAATACAAAATACACGCATATACGTAAAACATACTAAGTGATTATTTCAACATTAACAATCAATCTATAAATATTCAAACCGGGACGATTTAATTTGAAGATTTGCATACGATTGTACCACAGATTTGATGTGATTAATAATACATAAAATATATAATTAATTCAAAAGAACTGTGAATTCGAGAACTGTTACACATAACTTGTAGTATTAGGTGTAGTTTTGATTTACTAACAGGCATAGAGATTGTACATGTTTTTAATAAATTTTAATAAAAACTAATAACAGCTGACCTAAAAACTAAGAAAACAATTTAAAATAAGTGTTATTTTTTATTACTATAATTTTCTATAAACGAACGTTTTAAAATCATAGAAAAACTGCATTCGTTAAACTTTACCCATACACATACACAACATAGGTAGGTACATACTATACGCCACTGTGTATGTATTTACGGATATTGCGGAAAAAATTTAAGAACAAGAGTAAGATAATAACGCGTACATGTATATAACTATCGTAATAAGCGTATTCATTAACAAATTAAACATTATTCTTAAAAAATAACATTAATAATGGGAAGAAATACGCCAAAGACTACTATTCTTACATTGTTATATTCACCTTCTCAATAATTAGTGGACTAGGTACAAATAAAATTCATCATTAACAACAACGGGTATAACCCAAGGAAAAAATAGCATACACGGACGTGAATATACATATACGCATAACGCAAAAATTATTCATGCTGTTATTTTATTTTACGACCGAACAACATGTATGACAAAGTTCATTTATATCGTATGGTTTAGAAGAATATATCACGCTGTCGAGTACGTCCACTCCTAAATAAGGACCTCGGCCTTCAACATCTATCATTTTTTTTTTTTTTTTGCTTTCTCCCGATTTAATAATTTAACACTCAATTTCGAGTTACAGCCGCTGCAGGATGACTATTTTGCGACTAATAGCACACTGGATAATAAACGCTAACCGTACCAACATATACTCCTGCTACACATTGTATATTTGTCAGGCTAATATTATGTTCATACTCCATATTACAATAATATCGTTTATCTGATCGCAAAATCTATATGCATATCATATTATAGTACCGATATATATATATATATATACACATAATATTTTCATATCAGACGCGACAGCCGATATTTCAAAACATAATGGTTCTTAGACTTCATGTTTTCTACTCCCACATAAAATGCATATAATTCAACTCATACTTATACCTTTATAGGAACTATTAACACATAACAATCAATAACAAAATTGGTTTCCAAAAATTATCATACATAATATATACATGTAATACGTCACGCACGCTAAAAGAAATTGTTTGGATAAGCTTAACTAAAAAAATTCATTTTGAATCTGTAAATGAATATTTGAATGATTTACAAATATGAAATTTTTTTTTTATTTTAAATTTCATACGTTTGAATACTTTCAATTGCAGGGAATACAAATTTAAAAATTAATTGAACTAAAGCGTGT
This sequence comes from Chaitophorus viminalis, assembly GCA_025469195.1. NCBI lineage: Eukaryota > Metazoa > Arthropoda > Insecta > Hemiptera > Aphididae > Chaitophorus > Chaitophorus viminalis. The sequence goes on along the minus strand of JAIPRK010000792.1, from coordinate 76,132 downwards.
TCTCAAATAATATAATATGTATATTATAAATACCTACCATTTTCTTTTTCAAATGTTTTTAATAAAATACTGAAACAAAAAACAATAGGCAGGGATCCCATGCAAAAATAAATTGAAGTTAAATAAAAACGGATTGTTTGAAACAATATCGTAAACAAAATATAATTATATTTGTATTTAAATTATTTATTCATGATAAAAACTAAATTAATAAATATAATGAATATATATCTCAAATTTTTGAAATAAAAACAATATTAAATGTACTTCAAAGTTTGGATCTAATCTTTATGTTAGTTGATTTTAAAAAAAATTCCTCAACTACGTCCGATACTCAACAGAAATATTTTTACATTTCATTTATATAATACCACATAATAGTTATTTTATAATGTTTACATGACACATAATTTATGGATAACTATTTGGTCAGTTTCAAAATCAAAACTAACCTACTGTAAAAATTAACAAGGAATAAGACTCTAAACCACTCATAATACAATGAACTATTATACATCTAATAATACACTTTTCTGACAACCTAAAAAATATGCATCTAGTAGCGTTTTATTTGTTGACAGTGTAATTCGATTTCACTAGAAAATTATAATCTACCAACAACACGATTAGAATACATTATTTATAATTCGTCGAATACGTAATACGTGTGTCGCTTCGGCAGGCATGTATATTATCGATCTCCTATGTTATGCCTAATATAGTTCCATACTTTTTAATTTATTCAATAATAAATCTCACGTCCAATGTATACTTATAGCAACTATAAATATAATATCTATTAGATATCAATTACAACTCAAATTTGACAATGATTTTATACACCGATAATTAATGAGAGAACGATCTGCCTAAAGCGCAAAAATTTATACTCGTAATAATTATGGAATATTTCCATGTCACGAAACATTAATTTCCAGTATAATAAGCAAACGGACGAGACTTCAGTAATCAGCAATAATGTGAGGATCATTAAACCGATAAATATAAATTAAAATAGCCTAACTATACGTAGGTACCACTGAGAAGACAATAAGATCTTGTTAATAACAATAATCTTGTTCTCTCCACAATTCACTTTCGTATAAAAATCATCTAGGCCGCAGAATATTAATTATTCCAACCCAGAAAACTGTAATCTATGATTATTTATTTTACTTATACTTTTTTATACTGATTTTACTTATACTATTTTATACTGATTTTCTATTCATATTGTGGATTGGATTTTTTTTTTTTTAATCACTGAATTTCATAATCAGCATAACATTTACGAAATAAAATAACGGATCGGTCTCCAGCAAGTGTTTGATATATTATACATTCAACTGGCGTCACACGAACAATGATTACAAATCAAATTAAATTTAAGTAGTATATAAAATAATGCTCACGTTGAATACATCATATAATTTGATTAGATTGGGCTATTTAACCTATACGTTGTCGGGTTGTACAATTATTTACGGAAATATTACGGATCTAAAATTATAAATGGTTCTATGAATAAGACTGTCCTATTTCTTGTATAGGTCCACAAATCACTCGATCGAAGTACATTATTTTTTACTGGATAATATATATAGGATGACTAAAAATTATTTTTGTATTTATACAATAAACAAAGTAATCGGTTTCTGAATAATACATAAAATAATAATAATAATAATAATAATAATAATAATACAATTAATTAATTTTTGCGAAAGTTAAAAGTATTCTGTTGTAGAGTATAGATTTGTTAAAATTAAAATTTGTTTTATGAAGAAAAAAGGTGCTTTACTCCGTAGGATAGAACACGTATAGCTTCAATTTTGATCAATATATTAATATTGTATATGATCATCCGAGTTTAATAAGCATGCTGGATTTTGTTTCTAATCAGTAATCACATTCGCCATTGGAAGTGAATGAAATAGCTTTAAACAGATTTTAAATAAATAAAACACTTATATAAACAGAATTCGGTATTAGAAAACGATTCTAAGAAAACTGAAATCCAGGTAATAAAGAAGTATTATCGACAAATTGTAATTCAAGTAGCGGACTATTCGTCCCATTCTATATTCAAATCCTACAGGATAATTTCTTATAGCGCAGAGCTCAAAGAATTTCTTGGAATCGAACTAAATAAAATAATAAAATTCTCAAACAAACAAGATGAGTTTATTTAAAGTTGTTATGATATACTTATATACATGTATATTATGTAATTTAATTTAATATTATCTCCACCATTCCAGTATATCCGATGGCCGTGGATATTAAACCACATATAATCATATTTATATTAATTATATTATTCATCGTATTAAAACCACAATGTGTAATGCATATCAATAACGCTTTTCAGCGAATCAAGCTCACAAACAGCAGAGCACTAACAAGTATGTATATACCTACATATATTTCAGGGGTATATAATATACCACAAACACGGTCAGATTTAACGTCATTTACCACGCAATTATAAGACGTTATACTAACGTACGAGGATGGGTAACTATAAAATACCACGAATACGCACAACCTACCTACTAATACGTAATATACATGGATTACACATTCAAATTAATATTACCTTTACTTTTTTATACAATAGAAATTGTAAAATAGTATACAAATCCAATGCGTTGTTAGGATACCCACGAATGACAGACTCCGGCACAAGCGCGACTTATATTAGGTATATACTACTTGTTCTTTCATCCTGCATAATATTATAATGATATTAATTAAACGCATACTATTAGGTACACGCACGTGTTGAATTTTTACAGTGTAGTTTTGGCAAAAAGTCAGTTGCGAAAAACTCGTTGTATAAGACACGCTGAAAATCAAAGCCTGTATAGTATTCTATCTGGATTCACGATCTCAAAACGCTCGTTGCCGCTGGCAGTACAACAGAGTCCGCGTAATTTGGTTGGTAATGTCGTAGTTGTCTAACCTATGTCGACACATGGTTATATTATAGTGCACGGTCATCCCTCCAACATGTGTATATATAGTTACTATAGTACGACTACGAGACTATAGCTCGTATACATTCGAATCTCGGCTTCATGAAACGATTTTATAATATTATAAAAACGCAATATACGAAAACAGATAGAAACATCACGCTAGAAATCCGCAACACCAGCTATAATCGCTATAGACGCGTGAGCAGTTCAAGTCTCTATCATAATATAATATTAGTTGCTGAAATCAAGCCCCACTACCCCTGCCATCCACACGATTTATGGAGTTACAAACGAGAACCACACGTCAATACTTATACACTTATTTTATTTCAACAAAATCTTCCAAAGAAATTATACAACTCATTTCACGTGCGTCTATTCTAATACAACGCGTTACTTATATAATATTTCGTAGCACTATAATGGCTGCGATTCAAAACGTTGAAATGTAAACGAAATTACGCCACAGCAGACCAACCATTGTACATAATATCAAACATCTTCGAATCGTTTATTTAATGATTTTGTGTCTACGGTTATTACACGGAACCACACGGCACGTTTTCATTTTATTTTATTTTTTTCTAAAACGATTTAAAATTAGAGGTTTATTTAACGGAACTTTAAATTTTGATCGAGTAATATCCAAAACGCGTATCCCTCGCCCATCAGTCATGAAAAAACACCCCGACAACCCGCGCCAGAACAACACGATGGACGGACTAAACCCATATAATATAATAACCGCGCAAATATTATATACATACGTTCGTCCGAAGTGGAGACATGATGCCAGATAATATGTGATCGTTGAGAAATCGCCTTGGAGCGTACTTACGCCGTAGTAAATATTGCAGGTAACATGCAGTCGTATATACGCATCCGACAAGAATAGTTGATATACATATGGGTATGGTACATGGAAATGTATTACTACACAACGACGGCCGTTCACTTTGCAACGCTGCGGGCTGTGGGCTGCGATGTGAAGAAAAAAAAACTGGTCGAAAAGGGTCGCGGGGGCCGTGCAGCAGTAATCGCGATTTCGAGTCTGACCGATCGATGGCGTGCGGCGCGTGCAGCAGAGGCCTTCATTTTGTATGCGATTGAATAATAAGGTCAATAATCGGTTGTTGTTTTTTCGTAGATTTTTTCCTAGATTTTTAAGTATTTTTTTTTTTTTTTATCAATAACGATGTTTACCAGCCCCGATCGTGGACCAGCAATGCGATGGTGGGTAACGGTAATAAATACACTTAAACGAGTATAATATAATATAATAGTGCATATATTATTATAATATATATTATTATATTACACCTTATTTTATTATAAACGTCTACGACGACGGCGCAATCGCATCATCATCGAAGAGAAGCTAGTAAGTAATAGAAAAAATATATTAAGTGCCTATAATATTGTTGTAACTACGTGGTATTTTTGACGTTATTGTTCTCATCGTGGTGCGGGGTATACACAACGGTGTACCTTAATATAAGTGTATAATATACAGTGTGACTGGCGACTGCTACAACTAGTTTCCCACTGAAAGAGCAGTATATACTATACACATATATATGTACTAGGTATGTTAATTAGATTGGAAAAATAACAGTGATCGGAAGAAACTACGTATTTCCAAATTTCTACGAAAACCAAAATGAGAATACAACTACATACTATGTATTATTGTAATTATTAATACGCCAATTAAAATTGGTTCGTTATTGCAATATCAACTTGATTATTTATATGATATTAAGTATGAATAATACAATATAAAAATGTATCATGTTACACTGATCAGATTTTGCGGATTTTTCGAATGGATCTCCGCAGCGAGTGTGTATTATGTACAAGTCTATTTTAACTTGGCTATCTTTAAATGTATTGTTATTTGTCTTTTCGTTGTAATTTAAAACCTACTTCAAAAATCGTTTTTTTTTCTACAATTTACCCTTCTAAGAGTTTCTTCAACTGACAACTTAAAGGTCACCGAGCCATATCGCACTATAGATAAAACTAATTATAATTACTGTTATATAATAACCGCAATTATAAAATGATGAGTACACATAACATATATTAGGACGATTTACGAACCAGAAGACATATCAACACAATAAAAATCTCATAAAATGTAACCATCTTATTCATGACCACATATAGTACACTCATCAGGACAATGTCCATAGGTTTAGTAGAATGCCTTCCAATAGAGGATATTGTTACGGTCCCAATGTTGTCCTTTACAAATACAAAATACATCGTTTGATCAAAGATTTTCCCATACGTGTGAAAATTTGCCCAAAATGTTATAATAATTATTTTCAAATAAAACTCCATATTTTGTACAAAAAAAAAAAAAATATTTTTAAATAATAACCACCTACAAGCTATTGCCAACTAATACAAACTATATGCTTATTATTAAATAATGTTGGTATTTTGTACATTTATTATTTTTTTTAATGATTGCGTAGTCTTTAGTAATTTAAAGTTCTCATGAATTGTAAATAATAAATACATCATGCACATAACAGCAACAACACGTATCTCATTTTTGCTACATTTCAGGAGAAGCAAAAAACTGATTTTGTTGGAAGTTCATAAAGACTAAGACACTAAGAGTTAGTTGCTGTTAAGGTATGTTATAATAATTATAATAATGTCAACCACAATTTAATGAATACTTTAATTTACTTAAACCAAACAAAGTACTTAAGTACTTACTAAAAAGAAACTTTGTTTCTCCAATTAAAAAAAATATTAATCGAGTAAAATTATAAATTTTTAAGCTCTATAAACTATTTAAGACTATAATTGTCACAAAATTCGAGCAGTTCATCTAATAATGAAACTAATACAGTTGTAAAGATATGTATACCAAACAATAATTAAGGTATTATGAAACCACATATTCTTAAATGCAATGAGGATAAAAGAATATAATTATATTACTATAATAATAGAATTTGTCGAAAATTGGGGCAAATAATATCATTGTATTTTTTACATGAGACAAGTGAAATTATCTCATGACTGACGTGTTGTTTATTATTCAGAGCTATTGACAGTTTTATGTCTTGGGCATAGATATAAAGAGAATGATGGATGTTATGTCTACCATCCATTTTTATGTAGGCCAATCAAATACAAATAGTTCAGATATTCATTAGGTAGTGTCGTCAGGGATAATTTTTTAATTAATTATTATTAATATTTCACACTTGTTTATATAAAATATTAAATTCATTACTCAGATGCTTTATACTATCAATACTTTATAATTGAATAACAATTTTCGTATGAACAGTTACTAATAACAACTTATTATAAAACAATTATAAAAATTACAATCACTAAGTTGTAAGCTTAAAAAATTCGTTTTTAATTTTATATTCCTTATACGATATATAACATATAAAACACATAACATTCGACGTGCAGTTATATACACCAACTGGTTCGTCGTGCAATATTATATCTCAGAGTTTAATAGATTTAATTTGTTGATGTTAACATAGAACCTCGAAGTGCAATGCGATTTTATTTAGGTAACTAATATTTATTTTCTATAGATAAACGATTTCAAAACATTTTGGTAAAATAATTAAAAGCCAAGTAATAACTTTTCCATCAGCATCAAGAGAGAAATAAAATACAAAACAATATAAACGGATTTAATCATAACTTTCGCTCATATAGCAGTTTTTATCATGAAGTTCAAAGCAATGAATAAACACGACGTTATGTATAAAACCTTGATGATCTACCTCCCTATTATAAAAGTGCAAACCGTATAAGAATGTACATAAACATGTACCCTCTTTTCATTAAAAATGCTATTCATTTTTTATTAACAATCATTAAAAATGAATAATACTACATTTTACATTTTTAAAAATGTAAAATATTTAAAAATATATGACCTATACACCAAATTTTGTAAGAATTGTGTAGACTAAAATTATTTTTAAAAAAAATGTAAGAATTTTAAACCTCAATAAATGTACAATTTACTTTAATTATTAAGTTACAGTATAAATAGTAAAGAAAAAACATGAAATATTAATAATAACTGATTGTTAAAACTTATTATGTACATATACACATTAATACTATATAATATGTTGAGCAAATTAAATTATAAAGTTTAAGACAATCTAATTTAAAAAGAATTGAAAAATTGAAGATCGAAATAAATTAATAAAAATTAAATTGGAATTGATTTAAATCTCAATTACCGATATTATTGAGCTATCTCGATGAAACTGTTTATTTTGTAAAATTCAAACTTCAAAACATCGCAAATTTGATAAATTACAATTGCTTTTTATTTATTTATATTATTAATAATTATTTAGAAAATTGTGCTTTATTTTTATTTTTATTCATAATTACCATTATTTAGAAGATATTTTTTTTATCATGAAATATATGAAATATAGGAGAGCGTAAGAGCGTAGTTTTAAACGCAATCGTTGGTGGTTAAAAAATAATAAGGCGTGAACATCAAAAACCACTTCCTGGCTCAGGTCACACAGCCCTATACTTCTCAAACAAAAAACAACTACAGTCCAGACAAAAAGCTGGGTGCAGCCTGAATTGTATGATCTATTTTATGTTAAGACCATCATTTTTATTTTGTATTATTCTTTATTTTATTTTTTAATTGAGTTAAGAAATATTATAAGACCATATGTTTAATGTACTACTTTTAAAAGAAATATAATTTGTGTTTGTAAGTCGTGTCCACTTATTTATAATTTTTAATTTTGTTTTATTGGATTATTAAAATACGCAGACACAATAAAATGCTTATATAAAACACAAATTGCACAGCTAATCTGAATTAAATATTAAAATAATACTTTAAATATTGATTAATAGTTTTAAAATTAATACACAATATACAACCAAAGAAATCAAATGTACTTATAAAATTAATTAAAATTCAGAAAAACCCAATTTTACTGGTGAATTACAGTAGTCGGCTTTTTTCTATATTCAAATAATGGATTAAATTGAATTCCCACGCATAAACGTTTTTACTCATAGTTTTTTTTAATCATAATAGGTTCACTATATAAATGAGATTCCTTTTTAGTTTGGTGTGAAATAAAAACAAAATGTTAACTGTAAACTGTTTCATTGAGTAGTACACGTATTTTATTGCAATTAATATATATATATTATATATATATATCCAAATACTCACGATAATAATAAACCAAAACTAGTACTTTAAATTGTAATATACTTACCAAAAAAAAACTCATCTAATCAAAAATAACAAGATACGAGAAAATTAAAGTACTTATTTGAAAAGTGTGTATATGTAAAGCATCCCTTTGGATGCTAGTAAACATCATACGCTTCCAAAATAGTCTGGTGTTTTACAAAGATGACAGATCCATTACCACCAGCCCCGGAGGCCATATAAGGCGTAGATAGATCAACAAGGAGAAAACGACCAAACGGGAATATCAACAATGGACCCCTTATATCGAGATGGGGTGCTGCGTTAAGTTGAGTGCAGTTTGTTCGTGCATTTATCGTCATTCAAAACGTATGAATTTATTTCTCATTATACTACACGAACCGTTTTGTTCAGCTGCGTGTGGATTATTATTGTTATGGGCGAACCTAGATTTTTAGCTTAATATAATAGGTTTGAGGTAGTAATACGAGTACAAGGACATGACCATATTTTTTTAGCCATTATATTATTGCTGGATTTCATGAAATAAACAACAATGAAATGTTCGTTAAATTAAAAATAAAATCCTTGTATTGTATGTATTTCAGTATTTGTATAGTCGAAATCGTCGGTTCATGATTAAACATGGATCAAAAGAAATTATAATATAAATTTTAATACGATCCCGCGAGTTAAGTAAACGCACAGAAAAACTAATTACAATCTTGGAGTAAAAACTTCATTGAAGTGCGACACGAAAAAAATCGAAAATTAAAATTAAAAATAAATATAAGCCCCATTTTAAGGGACAGGAGTATCATTTAATTCTACTGTATGTAATTAAAATTCGATAACAAATTGCAGAATACCACAAAAATCGACCGAACTACATTTATAATAGGTATATAATAATATTATATTATATTTCTCGCGTTACGAGATGAACGAACAATTTTCAATTGGCAATGAACATCGCATTTTGCCAAACGGTTATGCGCCCAAGCGCGGATAAAAAAGAAACTCGATTATTTGTTACTATCAACGGCCGGTGCAACGTCCCCGGGGAAATCGAAGTAGGAAAAACATTTCCGTCGGTTGAGTGTATAATGATTAGGTTTGTACAAATTCAAGGCTGCTGGCGCCTGAGGAAAGATTTATAAGAAATAAAACAACAATTGAATATTTAGAATTAATTAATAATTAGTACCACGGATCAATCAACGGAATAACCAACAACCGATGTATAACAGATCTGCACGGATCACGTCGATTCATTCACCGCATGAATTCCAAAATCGTTTTCGAAAAGATTAACTGTGTCGAATATATTTACAGGGAAAAACGACGGGAGGAAAAATCAAAATACGAATAAAGAGAGTTGAACTGTACACATGCGCTGCTGTTCTCGGGAAAACGACTTTTTCGCAACGATTGGAGCACACGCGACTGAAGTCTTGCGGAAGGTGAAGTGCACGCGGTGGCGTCGGCGGTTCGCCATATGTTCGACACGCACTCGTTACTGACGAGTGGCATATCCAAGAATTTTTTTCTGGGAAACTCCCATCATATTACATTACAAAAAAAAGTATAATTGTTTGAATATAGAAAAAAAACCACTAAAAACGACAGGTTAAACAATGAAATTATAATTGTTGTAGGACTACGCCTTTAATAAGATTAGGTTTCAACAAAGATTTTCCGACATTTCAAAGTCCTCCCCGGGGCCCCGCGTATGGAGATATATACGCCACTGACCGGCGACATCGTACATAATATAGTAGAAAATAAAAATAGTAGGTATATATCGATGACAAAACGATGATGGACACATGCCTGCGCCCACCCGTCTCCTCGTCGGATGGGGTACAGGTATACGGTTTCTTCAGAAGACCCCCCCCCTTTCACCGTTTGCGGGTGTTGTTGTTGTAACGATAACAATGCACATAATATAATATTATTATTATTATTAAACATATAGATCGTATATATATATATATATATAAATATAATAACTATACTTTATGATGTATCGCAATCGCGGGTCTTTCTATTGTATACCGTCTGCAGTTGGGATACGACGTGAGTGACGGGCACGCAGGTTATAAACACATAATATAATAATGATATTTAAGGATGATACAGTCACCGAATGCGCGCGATATAAGGACACGGTTTGTTATTATTTTCGGAAGTACAAAAGAACGACCACGGGTCCACGCATTCCTTCGCGCATTGTGCCACACGAGTGACGACACTTTACGGATCGAGCCAAGTTCGGGGCGTTACTATACCGCTGGGCCGAGGGGGAGCGGAGAAAAATGTGCCGCCGAAAGAAAAGCGCGAAATCGCACTCGCGACGGTAAACGACGATAAAATAACGGGTGTCACGGGGTGTTCCGGGGCGAGTACGATGCGATACTGCGCGGGACACCTGTTGTGGCGTGTTCGCGGCCCCGTCGGAGACTGGAGGATAAGCGCGCGTACGCGACGACGACGTAGTAGAGAGTCTCGCGTTACTTACTCCACCGCCGCCGATGCCACTGCTGCTGCTTACTCGCGGACAACAACATCGCTACCACCACCACCATCTCGGACACCGCCGCCGCCGCCGGTGCAGTCGCGGTGGCCACCGACCGGGCTCTTTATTGCTGTACGGTAGGCATCGAGGATAGGTTTTCACGCGCACGCACGGGACGCGCGTATATAAAGAGCCGCATCGCCGTGGATAACGGGAAAGGAGAAGAACGACGACGGCGGACAGGAAAACAATATTATTCGCACGTTTCGCACCGTCGGCCGCAATAGTACACGCGTTCGCACAAACCATAGATCCACAAACCACGCTCGTGCTGCCATCTACGGTTCACCGCGGTATTCTACGATTATTCTCTTGCCATTCACGAAACGGTTACATTTTTAGGAAAATTATTACAAATTTAGTTCAACCCCATAACTTTTTTTGGAGTGGGGAGGGGAAGGAGCAAAGTTAGTGCTCTTAATAAATCATATATTACGATAGTGGCCCAAAACCCAACAATTTGGTTATAACTTATAAATTTAATGTTCTAAATTATTTAGTTGTTCAATAGAACGAATCAAGATCAACTGTTTAAGTATCATTGTATTAACAAAGTAATATGTAAAATAAGGGTTTGTTTTTGGAAAATGCTAGTACGACAACAAATCGCATGTTGCATATACGACTATTTCGTCACGAATATATTACATAATAAGTATTTTAGTTCAATAATTTAATAGTCTTTAATGACCTTTAAAACACTCAAAGATCCGTTTGAACAATATTATAAATTTCCACTAGTAGAGTAGGTATGATATGATGAAAATAAAGTGGCTCGGGCCATTGAAATAACTGAATTATTACGGTAGCTAGAGAAAGGAGGGAAAAACTGATTGAAAATCTATTGTCTTTTCTATTCGTTTGTTTTTCCATATTTGTCTTGTAACACAATTCAAATCTATAGTTCCAATTTTAATCCGGACGTACGTTTGCCAATGTACGTGTGCTGTGCACTGCGACTAAATACGACGGGTGCAGAACACAAATATACTCGGTCAGAATTTTTGCCACCGAATGTAATGTAATGTGTACTCAAACGACGAACACTTAACTTTGCACGCTGCCACTAAACATGATTTCAACGAGGTAAATTTGGTTCTCGATAAGATATACTTCACAATAGATCGTCAAGTCTCAACCTCCATAATTATGGAGAAATTTATTGGAAGTGACTTAATTAAATTTTTATTCATTAGTTTAACACATTGTTGCCGAAATTGATGAAACTGTGTCAATAAATTATTGAATAAAATCGTGTTGTGTTTTATAAACGGAACTAACGTTACTAAATAATAACTTGTGAATAGAATATAGAGTGTTTCAGGATGATTCGGCATTCAACGAATGCTATAACTTTTATTCTGACAGTTACATTATATTTTTATTAGAACTCAAATTTGAAAATCTAAAATTGTATAACCATAAAAAATAAAAATGCTAAAAGCCATTTTATAAACAGTATTTTCGGAAAAATTATTTTATTTAAATATCTTATTAGTTTAATCAATAATTTATTATGATTTTTTTAAACTTTTTGAAAAATTGAATTTGATAATTAAAATTATTGAAAAATTAGATAAAGTTCTATCTAAATTAATGGTCATATATAAATATACAATATTATGTGATACAATTATTTGACACAATTTTAATGTTAACTTTTTCACAAACTTCAAAAAACAATAAAAAATAAACCGATAAACCTTTATTAGAGTTTTTTAGGCATCAACATTTTTTTAAAAATCAGTGTCACAAAATGGTCATTTTGAATTTTTTTTTTAACATTAGAATAAAATTTGAAATTTGAGAATTTGGATTTTGCAAATAAAATAAAATGTATAGTACATTTTTAATTTAGTGCAGTAAAATATAATTTATCAAAAAAGAAAGAAAAGAATAAAAATTATTGTATTTGTCGAAATTACCCTGAAGCACCCTGTATACTAAGATCAACAACTTATACAGGCTGTTTCTAATTTAGTTTATGTTAATAGTTAACATGACAATCTATTTTTTATTATAGATTTCTAACAAAGATTACAAAAATGAATATTTTAGATACAATAAGATATAAGTTGAAAAACAATAGTTATATTTTTATTATTGAATAATGAATATAAATTTTTTAAAAATTAATAAAATATCAAAAAAATTAATTTGGTAATTATTAAGTTTTAAATGAATATCTAACTTTCACATACTTCAATATTTACTTAATAATATATTTATTTTATTTTTTGTTTATTCCCATTTAATCCATGATTTTTTAATTTTCCTTAACTAAATAATTATTTTTATCCATGTTATATAAAACACTGTACTTAATGAAATCAATTATCTAATTATATTATTACCATAAATATATAACTACAAATATCTTGAATCTGAATATTTCAACATAAACTATGTTCTGAATAAATATTTAGTTAAGTTTAGTTAAGTGTTATTATGATTTAATTCCTGGTTTCATAAAAAAATAACCAAGAGATACAGCTAGTACACCACAATTATATTTAAACAACAAATATTAATCATTTTAGGATTCTACAAATTTATAAATAAAAATTATTTAGTCTACCATCTCAGATAGACATTTTATAATTAATTAAATTTTTATAATCACATAATAGAAGCTTACAGTGATAAAAAGTTCTAAGAGGAGTAAGAAAACTTATTTTTTCAATATTACAACTTTATAATTTATTTTTATGACCTATTAACCCTAGGAAGAATAGGCTCTTACTCACTGGAATTTACAAAAAATATATTTCAATTACATAGATTAACATGAAGACTACTAAGCATTGATTAGTTTTATAATATATTTAACAATTAGGGTGAGATGATGAATTTGACTGCAAAGTGATGCAGAGGTATATAACGTTAATATTACTATCAAAACAAAAATTGTACTGAATTAAATAAATTTATGATTTTCAATGTGAAATTGTAATGTAAATTAAAAATTTTTAAATAAGAATTTCTATGATCATAGAAATAAATTATATCAGTGTATTATTAAATGATAAAATTATTTATAACACTTGATTTGTATAAAATTTCTTAGTTCAATCTTCCCAAATTATGTATGAATGTATATTAACTGAATATATTACTTGGAAAATAGTGATAAACAGAAAATACAAAGAATATAAATATTTTACATACTGTAACTGATCTGATAGAATAATTGACCAGACTTGATTTATATAAAATATATATTATAGAGATATCCTGGCCTAGCGGTATAAAGCAGCTTACTTAAGCACATGGTAGCGCAGTCATTAAACCCAACTTGAGCAGAATAACCTTCCAAAAGAAGATACCGTCACCAGCCCAACAAAATTGTTCTCAAACAAGTTACACCCATCTGATCCCTACCATATAATACACTACACACTGAAGACTAACAGCCGTAGTCGACAAAGTCCACTTAAAAAATGTATTAAAAAAATATGCATAAATTATGTAAAATACTTTTTCTTTAAATTGTTTTAACATATCTTTCCTCGCGAAAAAATACTTCTATATTGTATAATATATAACATATAATAAATATAATTATATATAAATATAATAAAACATTTTGAAATGGTTAATTCTTATAAATGTATATAAGAAAGAAGAAATTAATAAACAATTAAATATTATATTAATTTATCTTAAGTAAATATAAGAAATATATAGAAATAAATAGAATAAATACTTAGCCTTGTATATTATTAAATTTATATGACAATTTATTTATTTATTTGTCCTTCTTATAGAAATATAATAAATGTTTGTAAACAATAACTAGAATAGAAATATGTTATTTACCTGAGCAACATTTTCAAAATGTTCATGACTTTTTTGGTATACTCGAGCTTTTTGTAATGTACGTCCAATGCCAGTATTTTTTCTCAGAAATACTTCTCCATGATTAGATAACCAATCAAGAACCTTGGAAATTAATTTTACATTTAAATATGTAAGAATAAAAATAATTTAATAAGTATAAATACTTGTTTGACATCTTCTTGAAATAATCGTAATGCTAATTTCTGATGAAGCCTTATCTTTTTTGAATGCCATCGGTGTTCTAAACTTCTATGGTGATTTAAAATCTGGTGTATGACAGCAAGCACATGGCTAGCTCCTTCTGAATAATCAGCAGCAGCTTGTTGATGATTTGTTCCTAATTTCTTAGTAGTATTAGCTGAAGATTCAGATCCACTATCCAACTGTTAGTGAATGGTAAATTAGATTTATAAATTATATACAAACTTTTGATAAAATATTAAAAACTACAAAGCTGTTTCATGCGTGTTAAAAGAAGCTTACATGTTTATGATGTTGATCAGCGACTGGTGTCAAGTCACTTTGATTACACACCTGAACCAAATGGTCCAACTGATAGAGCAGCTTCTTACTCGTGCTGTGAACCTAACCCAAAACCAAAAAGAAAGATCCCATCATGCGTTTTAGATTAATTAAAATTGAATGCTTTCTAATTATTTTAAATGCCCATAACCAAAGTTACATAATAAAATTAATAAACCATAGCAAATGCATAAGTTACCACCAAGTCTAACCCAGGCTTTAGTAATTTTATTTAGGAATATTGACCATACACCTAACATTTTGCAATATGTTTAGAACATACATTCTTTTGTGGAGAAATTCCATAGTGTATAAATGGTGTATTACTCGGAGGAGTTGGAAAACTTTCACAGACTTGTACCAAAGTATCCAGCCCATTTAATAGACTTTGATATGCATTATAAACCTATATTGTTCTCAAAAATGTAAATTTTGTATGGGAAATAATAATAAATAATTATTAAAATTGAATATACCTCTGTGTAAGCTTGGCACATAAGTTCATATAAGTTTTGATGTTGGTGAATTGAATTTTCTAGTACCATAATTTCATTTGGTATGGTAACATTTTCTATGGCCTCATCCCAGTTTGGTACATTTTCCACATACTAAAATAAATATTATCATATTAAATTTAATACTTTATTTTAAACATTAGAATTCTAATAAAATTACCTGCTGAGCTTTATGATGAAATAGAACAGATAATGCCAACACTGAAGTCCTTTCATCTAATCCAGCAGCAAATTGTTTCCATGTTCTATCTAATCGTTGAGCAACTGTTCTTATGTGATTAGAAGCATAATGTCCAGATTCTATCATACGATGTGCAACAGCCACAATACGATTTATGTTCACATACACATTCTACAAATGAAATATTTAAATAATTAAATTATAATAACAATTTAATATTAAAAATTATACCATAGAACTCATAGTGAAATGATTATGTTCTTCTTGTATATCTTTGGCAAGTTGATATGAATGTCCAATTTCAACATAGCTCATCAGAAACACATCTCGATTATGGCAAATCCAATCAAACATCTAAATAATAGCATTTAATAATAAATTATTATATTATATGTTCTTATAAAATAGATAAACAATACAAAATGTAATAAAAGATTGCAATGTACAAAATAATACCTTTTCACAATCTTGTTCAAAAAGTCTTAATTGAAAACATTGATCTAATTTTAACTTTTTATGCTGCCACAGCTGTAAGACATGTTTGTGGGATGTTCTAATGGTATCCAATTGCTGGAGTATTTGAGGTACAGATGCTTGTAAATCTGGATTACTTATTCCGTTACTAGCTTCACTATCTCGTCCAGAATAACCAGAATCATAACCACTATTATTGTCTCCAGATAATCTAAAAATTAATTAAGTTATCAATATTTGATGTACTTATATATTTATTTATGTATTTATTTTAATTATATTATTGTTTAATAAATCAGGTTACCTCTGCAAGAGTTGTTGCCCAGCTAAATCCATATCTTCTACTGGTGTCTTTAGTACTTTCTTTTTCATATCGGTATGAAAGTCTAGGGCAAGTTTGGCACCAGCTATATCATCTCTACAGTCATTACGACTTAAGTCTTCTTGTAAATCATCTAACCGATCCAATAGATCAGCAGCTTGCCACATAAATTCTTCGATACTCTATAAGTAATATAAGATAGGAGTTATTAAATGAAAAAATGTTAAATTGACTAATACTTACAAGTCGAATATCAATCCATTGGGCATGATCATAATGTAGAGTCCCATCTAGATCTGATGTCAACTGAGTTGAATCTATATACTTAGATAACCCTTCTAAATTAACCATCGTTGTCTTGACAGAAAAAAAAAATTTATGAGTTAAGAAAATGTATGTGTACAAACATAAAATATTACTTCGAATTTATATTTATGACTAGCCATGCTGGTTCGTTGTTTATGCCAAAAATTGTCGGGTTTCACCACATATACAGCATACACGTGATTTCCATTGCCTCCAGCACACCAATCTTGGAGGGCTTTCAAGATTGGTTTGACAGATGACCATCCGGAACCACCACGCATGTCAATCACAGCTACTAGACCTGATTCTTTAGCTTCACAGCTAAAAATTAGAAATAAACTTTAAATATATTAAATACATTTTACTTAAAACCAAATAAAATATAGATAGACTATCTAGAATCTGATTCTTTTTTCATTGAAAGCAACATTCATAACTATTAAAATTGAATTTATTAAATTTAAAAAATACTGAGTGATGTAGGAAAATGCTCTAAAACATGTTTTATAACTCTTTAAAATAATATTATAGTAGTATTACATGTTCATATAATTTATTAGAAGTGATTAAAATATAAAAATACATAATGCAATTTACTTAATAGGATCATATTCATTATCTTAATATTTTTTTGTTCATCAAAAATGAAAACCTCCTTTCAAAATTGAATTCATAAGGTTACAAACTAATTTCAATAAATTTAATTACATTTATTACATAACTGATAAATTTAATTTTTAAGGTTTTAAAAATATTTGTATCAAATTTATGAATGTTATGTATATCATTAAATATATTATAATACTAACATAATATTTATACCTGGTAAAATAATATGGGAATATTTAATATTATCTTCCAGATAAAACAAAATATGTTATATACATGCAATTAAGCAATATATTTCCATAGTAAATACAAAATAAAACATCCTTACGTAGGAATGGAACCAAAGTATTGTAATAGCCGACGATAGTCTTCAAGTTTAGCTCGTTCTCTTCGTGGTGTAGAAGGAAATGTAACTACAGGTGCCCCTCGTTTATCTCGACCACCAGTGAGGAATGCAATCTTCTCCTGAAGGAGGCCCATTACCTCTAAAGCTCGAACACTATCCATGATCCACCTTTAGAAATAAAATAGAAATTTTTTTATTAATACTAATATTTTTATCAAATGAAGTTAATTAAATAATCTATATATACTATATACTATAGTACTATACACTATATACTGTATACCTATACTCGTTTTTAACAATCTTTAATTAAAACAATTTATATTTTTAGTAGGTACACAAAAACAATTTTAGACCTATTTTCTAAATAGTTATTATTTTGTTTAACTATTTGTATCTATACACGACATTTTACAAGTCAGAGTAAAAAAATAATACAATTTTTAATTACGTTCAAAGCTTAAAAATTACGTGATAAACTTATTTAAGAACATTCTAAAAACTGTTGACTTATTGAATTGGATAACAATGAAAAAAGGCTATATAGAATGTAAGATGAAAATATATACTTCATAGTTTCTATTGAAACCACTATTCAAATTAAAGTGAACTAAACTATAAATTATAAATATGCATTGCATCGTCTGTGTACAAATATTATACTTAGTTTTCATCATCATTGAATCGTGATCTAGAGCCAAATACACCAATATAATGAGCAAAACCCTATTAAGGAGTTATTATTCGTGATTTTTGTTTTTATCTTTCTTTGAAACTGAAATAAAATACCAATTACCATAAAGATAAAATCATAACAGTCTATGTAACGTTTTCGTTACTAAAGTAGTTCAATGACTTCAAAATATATACATAAAAAATACACACGTGGCATTTAAATTAAACTTTTATAATACTCTAAATAAATACTAAACAGATATTTGGCAGCAAAAATTAATACTAGAAAATACTAATTCAAATACTTTTTTTTCAGCGTAATTTTTATTTTTAAACAATCTGTTGCAATAACAACAATACTCTTGATAGATGAATTAATATAAACCTACATACACAAAGAACGTAGAGTGAAAAGACATCCCATTAAAGGTACTTAATTATTACATTCATATAAGAAACGTATAAGGCTATAACACAATAAAAATAACCCATAACATAACAATATCTATGTAAAATATTTCATTACTTCCGTAGGTGTTTGCTATTAGCAAAGATTAAGTTTGAATGTTTAAAAGATAAAATTTTTACGTGCACTAAAATTAATTTCTGGATAAATTTTAGAGGGTTGTAATACTTCACAAGAAAAAAATAACATAATCATCAAACCAAAACATATGAAATTGGGATGAATAATTATATAGGTTAGGTGCCTATCCAAATAATAATATAAATTGATTAAGTTAAATATTTTAAACAAAATACTGCAGGTGCATCAATGTAACACTGTTGGGAATTAACAATAATGACGTATTTTGTTATACCTACTTGATCATATTTTACCTTACAGTATTTTCATAACATAGTTACGTAACAAAGATAGTATTAGTATTTAGATGGTATAACCCTATAAAAAATATCTAGGTACAATAAATTTTGAATATCGTTAAGATGAAGCATAGCGAAAACATGCACAATCTTTCTCAGAAATATAATCATTATAAATGCATTGTTTGATATTACCAAACTGACCACCAGTATTTACTATTTATAGAAAAGACATTTTAAAAATATATATAAATATTATATATACACATAAAACATATATTGGAGATAAATATCCCGGTTTTAACATCAATTCCAGAATTTTCATCCTATTAGATTAACATTTGAAGTTTCAACTTGCAATTTAAACTATTTCAAACACAATTTATTGTGACTATATGGCACGTATCACTTATATGATTCATACATTTCATGACAAAATTGTTCAATAATAAGTTTTGCTTGGTTTATAATAAAATAGTTTTAATACCATATGTCCAAAATATTATAGACATTTATTTATATTAACCATGGCAGCATAGTAATGAATTTTATAGACTCAAATAATTTAAACTTAAGTATAGCAGAGTGGCAAAAAAAAATAATATATGTAATGTAGGTAAACATCTTTCAAGAAATGTTCTTAAGAATGTATTGTTCGTCCTGCAGCCTGCAAATAATTTATAGCACAAATTTTTAATTACCGCAGCCCCTGCATCTGCTAGACATTACGGAAAAAAAATCTACGTATGTATAAAATAATGATAATATTATGCTGGTTTCGCTGGCAGACCGATAAAAATTGTTCTGATATTTTTTTTCTCTTTCGCGCGCACGTCCCACTATATACTAATATAGGTACTATAGGTATAGTAGTCGGGCATTCTGTTTAGAACAAATGATTCTGTCGTTACGTTGGGGGTTAATAAACTATCATCCGTAACTCGCGAGAATACATAATAACATAATATTATACATACTATTATATATTATATATACAGTATATGTATATATATATATATTTAATATAGCAGACTATACTAGTGCATCGATCGAAGTTATTATTCGTACTGATTCTAGGTATTCGGCAGTGGTCATACAGGTTTTTTTATTTTTATTTTAGAAGAAAACAATGCCTTTTGCGTAATTTATAACCTAGTATTGTATGCGTATCGTTGCCTGTACGTGTATAGTGTATACACAGACCTGATGTCGGATGCTGCTTCTGCTGTTGGGTTATTCACAACGACGAACGAGTCGCGCGCGAGAGAACCTGCCGCCCGCAGCGCGCGTTCCACCGGCACCACCGGTCGTCATCGCGTCGTTTCGTTTTCATCTTTTTAATTAATTAATCACGTACGCCCAGCACAGACGGCGGGACCAAGTGCGAGGAATTCCACACAGACTTTTATTATTCGAGATCACGTGCTCGGGAGTTGTCCGTTAAATTTGTAGAGACTGCACCACAGTTGTATATATACACTATAGAAGTCTTCGGGAATTTTTTTGTTTATAATATTATATTGGTGTACTCTAAACCTAAACAAATTTCACCCTGAATGAGACAAAATATCCAACCGAAAAACATTTAATTCGATCTACTTTTAAGCGTAACAACATTTTATATCAATTGTATATAATAATACAAAACATTAGTCATCTAACCTCCTATCAAATTATAGACAGTGCTTTGCTATACAATATTCGTGACACGTGTTCTTAAAATATTTAAAAAATAAAATCAGAGAATTAAATAATATATTTGTGAGTGTCGTAATGATTTATACAGGAAACAAACTTGAAAAAAAAATCAATTACAGACAATATGATGAAGAAAGTTTAAGTCAGCATTTAAGTTCGAATGTATAGCACGATATAAAAGCGTGATTACTCAACCATTCCATTTAAAGAAACAAGAAGCTTAAAAGTATAAAATCGTCTAAATCTTAGTTTTAACTTCCACATTTCATTCTTTGTGAGAACTGATTGCACTATTGTAAAAAAGAAACTGTAGTTATCACAAAGCGCTGATATTGAAAAATGACTGAGTAACTATTTGAACCGTACATAAAAACACATTTGATTCACTAACATATTTTGTTCATTTAATTTATATATTGTACATTCCATAGTTCTATAAACGGACAAATTTATAGCACTATAAAATATGCTCAAAATTGGAATGATTTTGGTTTATAAATATAACTCCGTAACTAAAGTTTGTGTATAATATTCGTTATATTAATTTAATTCCAGACTTCAGTTTGTTGTTCGTATATAGTATATACTAATATACAATAGGTACGTCAATATATATTATGAAATACATCGAAGCATTTTTTACACTTTTACATTAACTTTAGGTTTATACCTATATAATAGTTGGTAGATATTTCATCTAAAATGGACAAGGTACCTAGTACTACCTACCAAGTACATATCTTTGTATATCACGTATATATTGATATTTTGTAATAGATTTTAATGTAATTTATTTATATATTAAAATATATAAATTAGTTAATTTTCATAAACAATCTAAGAAAACGCGGCTCCAGGCTTATAATTTCACCGGCCATGTGTATCAAAAATGTTTTAATTTATTATTCAATTAAATTCTTTATATTATATCAGTTCTATTGAAAACTAATATCAGCATAAGAATAATACTTTTTGATTATATTCAGACATATTGTTAAATCATTAAAGATACTATAGTAAGGATGATCCGTTATGCCGTTATGGTATTTCGAACTAATGAATAATGACGGGTTTTCATCAAATTCTCTGAGGCATTATTTCTAATTTATATTAACCTTATTGGCTATTCTTATTATACTTATTATAAGAAATTGTAACAAGATTTCAATTGGAAAAACCACAGCAGGTGACATACTATATAGTATACAACCAGTCTATTATTTAGTTATGAATTACTTCTTTTTGGATGTTCTCAAATTAAGTCATTATAGTCAAAACCTAATTTTATCAATCATTTTATTTAAAATTCTATGTAATAAATAACTCATAAATTGAATGACAAAACTATTTTAAACTATTGTCACATACGTGTAATTATTGTATAAGCATATATTTTCAACACACTTATATTGTTTTTTCGAATACAAAAATTAGACGATACCTCATCCAATTTAATCCAATCTATTGTCTCTTCCTTGCTAACAAACCTTTGAGATAGTTTTGCACCTCTACTGATTTTGCATTTAGAGCCAAAGTTACATCAATAAAAGTGTATACAATACATGCTGTTTGTCAATAGTAGAAACAATAGTTTATCTCTTCAGTGATAAAAAAGGGTTTAGTTTTCATTAGTTTTGTAAAATAAAAAACCTTTAAAATTTACGTTTAGTGATACTAATAAATTTTCATCTTATAAATATTGACTGAAATTAGAAAACAAGTCTTGTATATATAGCACTATAAAAAGCACTAGTAAAATTGTTTTAAAAATCTAAGAATTAAGGTTTTTAAGAATCCACATCGTACTAAAAACGATTGCCGTGTACGTTATAAATGGAGATTTAGAAGATTAATGGCTTATATTATATTAATGTAAAAAACTGAAATTGCAGAGTACTCTGGTAACTATGATATTTTTCAAATGCAAAAAATGAATTACCATCTGCATTGAAAAAAAATCGAACGACTAAGTCACGTTTAACGTAAATCCCACCTCGCTCCGATTCAACAATATTATAATATTAAATTATATAATACTCGAGAACAAACTATCAGACAAATCACATTATAGTCAGTCGGGTATTAGGGAAGGAGAGAAATAACACTACGTATTACATATATATATATATTACTACATATTATACATATATATATATAGTTAATCTGTGGCGGTCCCCCCGCTGAGCACTGGCTATTATCGCCAACAACCGGCCACCGGCTGTGTTGTCAAGCCGCTGCTGCTGAGCTGTTCTTCTGTTCAAATATCGGTCGGTCACAATCAGATCGACGACCAAGAAGGCTACCAAGGGACACGTATGTCGTATACACACACGAGTGTCGTATCGTTTCTAAGGCGAAAGCGTTTTCGTCACGTAAGAAAAGAGTAATAATAATAATAATAATAAGCGTGGGCGACTGGACGGGATGCGGTGGAGAGGCAATGGAGATATTGTAGAGAAAAAAAAAGAAATACATATAATGTATACAACATGTGATCGTAAATCATTTTTACGAGGGGGACGGCCGCGGCGGCGGGTGCGAGAGAAGAAAAATGTTTGAGCAATGCAAGGGCGTTCTATATGGGAGAGGATTATAACATTTATAACACAAAATAAAATAATTTTTCAATAACCACGCACACGTAACGCGCTCTTCTTCCATAATAATTACTAAAACGATAAGTAAATTGTGTATAGCTATATATAAACGGTAGTACCAAAGACGCAAACTCAAAAATTGCGTGTGCGACAAGTGCAATTACAGGTAAGAGCAAATTTATGTTGATTTCACGAGAATAATTCAACGGAATAATTCACCATTTAACGGATAAAATGTATAGCAAACGTCGTGTTTGTTGAAGTATCACGAAAAAAATGCTTTTATAGAATCAGAACACTATTTTAAAATTTTACATAAATTCTTCGAAACTAAAAAAGTGGCATTATTATTTGGCTGGGCTATAACGGTGACGGTTTTTCGGACTTTGTAATCATAACGTGGATTTTAATCATTTTTGAGCACTATTCGTCGTAATATCAACCGAGATTTTACAACCGGTGAGACATAGAAACAATAACATCAACAGAAAATAAACGCCGTGTATAAAGCGCGGAACAAGTGCTTGGTGCACTGGCACACGGGGGAAATAAGAATAATATAAAGCACGCAGCATCGACAAAGGTTTCTTATATTATTTGTGTAACAAACGTGTAACAAACGATGTAGAGGGGAAATATTTTGGAACTCTGGCGGATGCTGAACGACGGATTGTTTCTGTTGCTTGTACAAATGCATTATTAGTTAGTACACACGAAAAAATCCGCGCGAACGTGTGATGTGTGTACAAACTACAAATGTGTGAGTAAAATATCGAGAGAGTGTTGTGAGTGCGAGTGAGAGAGATCACCGAGAGAACTGTGTACAATGTACAACTCTCCATGCGGTCAAATCGTGAATCGTGATACGCCACACCAATAATATTGTTGAAAACGAGTTGTGCCGACGACGCCGCCATCGCCGCGCCACCGCGACTGTATTTCACGATAACCACCGTCGTCATGAGAACGCGTATCTTTTTGGGCGGCTACGTTAAACGTACAACAACTATGTTTTCGTAAAATTCCTTCCTGCCGATAAGCCGTCGTCGTCACCGGGATGGAAAACACATCATAGCGCGCCCGAGAGAATACGAACGTGTCACAAGTGATGTGTGTTTACAAAGCGCAGGAACGTGACCTAATTTCCATACTAACCACCGATTCTGTGACGGAGTTAATAATTTAACGTGTACAATTATATAGTGTACCAGTCCGAATCTATTGTAACCATAATATTCTAGTACTAAGGTGTGAACTTTTACCAATCGAATAGTAGGACTATATTATATTATAATCTACCGCCGTCTATAAAATACTAAAAGCTAATGATATGAAGAAGAATAAATTATGTTGTGTACGATGAGTTTAAACAGAAATTCACTAAGGATTAGTCAATTATCAGTTATTATTGAATCGATTGACATTTTAATCAATCTGCCGTTTGGTTTCGAACAAAATACTATGTTTTTTATCAACAAAAATTAAACATATCAGGTTTTTTGAGATACGACTGAGTGTACACAGTACAACTATAATAATACATATTAATTATTATCTATAATCGAGACATACACCACACACACAATATGTTGTACCATGTTATTCCTGCAATATGACCAAAGGGCAAGTTTAACACGCCTACGTCGAATCAAATCTATGGACTTTGGGTTAATATTTGAATTGAAAGACCTATATTATCAGGTAAACTGGGCATCAACAGTTGTTTATTTCACAATATTATTCTCCGGACTTTTGATTATACATTTAAGCATAATTCGTACTATTTTTATACTATTTTTATTTTATCAAGAGACAATAACGCGCATAAGGCAAATATAGTACAACTCAACAACGAAACTGAATACAATAGTGAATTTAATACATTGAAAAAATAACTTCTTAATAATACAAATACATAGTTAGAAGAATAAAGAAATAAATTAAACAATACAATAAATTAGATATAATTAATGTATATCATATTATTAATTAAGAGTATTACGGCAAGGAGACCATAATAATGTTTATGAATCGTTAAAAAAATCAAAATTAATAATAATAAATAGATTAATATTATCAATAATGAATTACAAACAATATTATTTTTAATGCACCAGAGTATAGTGATATAAAAATAAGACACTCAAAATCATCAGCTCATTGCCGCAGTTAACAATAAACACAATTTAATTTCTTAATTTCAAGACTAAAAATGTGGGTGTTTTTGACATATCCTCAAGCGAAAGTTAAGCTAAAAAATGTTTAACTGAACTATGGCAATATATAATGAAACATTCTCAAGTTTTTAACAACATTTCAGACATTCCAAGTATTTTACAAGAATATTTCCTTTGCTTTTATTGAATACTTCATTACAATATACAATAAAGACTATATTTTTAGGAATTTAGATAGGATTTTTTTAATTCTAAATATGTAATAACATTGTTAGTAAAATTTTGTTTTTGAAAAAATAAGTAGGTATATTACCAACTTATATAGTTAAATAATTGTTAACCGTTTTCAGTATATTACATAATCGAATAAAATAATATGATTATAAAATATATAATTTATACTACATGTGTTTTATATATAGCTCACTATCAAATTTGAGAGTAATAACTATTAAGTAATAATCTAATAGGACTATTTCCCATCATATGACTATCAACATTTATTATAGGTAATACAAACTACCAGAATTTAAAAATATATAATAAATATGTACTGTACCTTTGTGTTCCGTATAAATTATACCTTATAATTGGTGACAGTCAATATGGTGAACCAACGGTATAAGTAATAAAAATAGAAAATGATTCGGTGGAACATGACTCTTAAATTTAGTTACGTTTCTAAAAAAAATTTGAAAATGTTCACCCCGAAAAATCAACTGTGAAATATTTTAAGCAGTTATTATTTATTTGTTTACATTTCTGCAGTTATCTAGGTGGTATAGAAGTGAAATCATTAATAAAAAATATTAAAAAAAATAACCAAAAAAAGACTATACTTTAAAAATACTTATATAATTTAGATTTTTTATCATACGTTATACGTTATTCCTAATATAAAAAGAGACAACAAATTATTTTATGCCAAATCTCCACGTAAGTCAGCGATTATATTTAAAAAAAGAACGGGTGGGCCTCGCTTTGCTGTACAGTTGGGGGTGGAGTGTATCTCGTTTATAGGATAGGTCATTATTACAATGGATTTGTTAAATTTGAATGCAATGATAGATATCATTGTATATGAATAAAGATTCTGAACGGAGTTAATATGTTTGTCTAAAATGTGTATATAATAATATAGTATTTTATATTTAAATTTAATTATAATGCAATTTCGTAAAGATTTAAATTTAAAACAGTCATAAAATTTTTGCTTTTGGTCCGGTAGACATTTTTTTATATATTTTTGAAGATTAGCTTATGGACAAACTAGTGTCAAAATTTTGAACCTTAAGTATAAACGAATCACCGATATTTTCTAGTGAAGAGAAGTTAAGCTTATTATAAACCTTGTATTAAATTTTCGAGAGTTTTCGGCCAGCCAATTAAATTTTATAGGTGTTTAAAAAAAAAAATTTACAAAAATCGAAAATTTAAATTGTCTATAAATAAGTCA
>JAIPRK010000792.1:0-48727 GCA_025469195.1 Chaitophorus viminalis | reverse complement strand
CCCAAGTACCATCTACATTCACTTTCCTATCAGAAAAGTTGCTGTTTAAGAAAATCGAAGCATTTTTACTACCAAAAATCGTGTCCTCAGACACAAAAAAAATAAATAAATAAATAAAAAAAAAAAACACACATCATTGTAAAACCAATAGATTCCATCACTCCGTTCAGAATCTAAAAAGGCTAAAATTATTTCGAAAAAATATATACATTTATTAAAATTACTACTTGATAAAAATGTAAAAAATATTTAACATTTACCGATACTCTGTTAATTTATTACTTCGTGTATTACAATACGTAAAATAGGATAGCACCAGAAAAAATTTAAAGAAGATAGTTCAAAATTGTTTAAATTCAATGTAAACACAAATAGCATTGTAAGTTCAAAGTTCTAAAAACCATGTAAAGAAAATGTTTGAGTTGCAGGATTTTGATGGAAATTAGTAAAATACATTTAGCTGCATGAAATATATATCTCTATGCGTAAATACTTATTTTAAGTAAAAATCAATACATTGATTATATTTAGTATGTACTGGTACTGTATACATATACAGCACCACGGTTGAATTGATTTAAACTAATACGCGACAAATGAAATCTTATTAAGCTAAAAATGGGATATAAATATTATTGTATTACATTGTATAGTTTAATATTTATCGGTAAGTATAAGTACTTATACCTGCAATTTAAATAAGCCAAACCATTTCATCTATGAATAAGAAACTAACTGTATCGTATTAAGTCACATAGTTTCTACAACAAATATATATACATCATTATTACCTATGGTTATTCATAAAACGTGTAAATATTATAATTTATAATACATACCCATTAAAAAAATTAATTATAATTTTGATTGCTTTGAATTATATTATTTATATATATATATAAATGTGATTGATGTAATACATTCATGATATTACAAGTTACTATATACATTAGGGATTTAATGTCAACGTGGTTTTGACTGATTTTAACGCCTAAATTGAAATACTTGGCTGAGCACTTCAGAGCTAAGGCATTTTGTATAATTTTTTTTGAAATAAGTTTAAATCCATTATACATAACAGATAGGTACCCCAGTATTTTCGTGTAGATACTTTATTATTCCTCGTGAACCAAAACACCTTTAGACATACTCATAAGAATGTTTTGGGCTGAATTTCTAAGATCATTTTTATATTCAAATATATTACAGAGTACATGAATACATAAAGACATCGAATAACATTAAAATACGTGATCACGAATAATTGAACGCGTGAATTAAAAAATTGTATTCACGCGTACACGGTTCCGAAAACACACATGTATATGAATTCAAGTTCTAAACTAAGATCTCTAGTTTGAACCCATTGTGCCAGACTTTATCAAATGCTTAGGTACGTAACACCGAGTACGTCTGCTATTGTCTATATTATTTCTTTTCAAAACCACGTACGTATATATTGTATATATCGAACCACTATGCGTTTCGAAACCAAAATGGTGCATAGGAATAATTTTAAACTTTTATCTTATTAAACAATATTATCTTATATAGTTTGGAAGTTAAAGGGAAAATACTGAATAGTATTGTTACATCTATATAGGAGAAGAATAAACTGGTTATATTAGATTTCCATGTATATAAAGTATACTATAACATATTGACAAGTAAAAGAAAATGTTATCCATAAGGCTGGTATAATACTTTTATATTTTATTTGTTTATATTTTATTAGTAGATATGCTATGACCAGAATATTTTTTACTAACTAGTAAAAATATTATTTGTTATATCTCTTTGGGTTCATGAAAACGGTTATGCAAAAATATCTGTATGCTAGTTTCGTTTGATGTTCCTTCAGCACGGTATACGTATTTGTTGATTAATGACTATACTTTATCGATTATAAAAAATAACTCAAAATTATTTGCAAAAACTCTGGGTTTTTTATTGTTTATATCGCATTTGGCCTCGTACTTGCATTAGCAATGAATTATCATTATTCAATGGGATGGTTATATTATATTAATCTATAATTTATTTATCAGTTAACCATATACAGATTTTATCTAGGTAGGTATGTTCCATAAAAGATTAATGCTATACCCACTAATTCTCAATTAATAGTTTTTTTAAGAAGAGAAGTTTAATTTTTTTTCGGCTACCTACTTAGTTTTTTACTCGGTTTTTTTGTGTTTTGCCGGATTTGTATTATCCTTCAATTAAATTTTGTTCCGTAATTAAAAGCAAGTCGGTAAACTGAAATATTTAGAAAATATGTGATACTAATTTTAACAACTAATTCTAACTCAAACATGTTTTATTCATGGATAGTTAAAACAAATAAACGCTATGGATTAAAATATAGGTATATTGCAAAGAGCATTCTACAATCATTGTATTTACACATTCAATTCAAGCTCTTATTTATCATTTATCATTTGAATTATTTTATTTATTTCGCACTAACCAATTAATTACCAGGAAAATTATGATATTAAAGTTAGAAACTATTATTTTACGATTCCAACAAATGATCCTATAACGCATTATAGTATAACCTAGTGTAACATGGAGCTTATGAATAATATGATCAGTGGCCAAAAAACTTCAGTAAATATACAATATTTTGTTGTAACTACTCAATTAATCAATTTACATCGAAACTAAGTAATTACTTTTAAAACCAACCACGCATTAGGATACATCCCAAAACAGGTAAACTGCTTCACCCACACGATCATTTTTGACAAAAATTTGATACATTTATGTAAAATAGACACCCACCAGTTATATTTCACATTGCCTAAAACGTAAGAGAAATAATAGGTACCTGGACCTAAGAGGTTAATGATATTCAAATGAATGTTAAAACAATACAATTACATTCTAATAGATAATATAATAATTGTTATGAAATGTATAATACTTATAAATACATAAGATTTAACTGGTAGGTATTTAAAAGAAAAACAAGGTTCACAAATAAATTATATTATACCTCATTCTCGACCTATTTGAATAAAAATATTTTTTTTATTATTATTATTTTGCGTTTGAGAAGAGTTTTTAATCATCTTTTAAATTTGAACAATTTAAATATAATAATTTAACCTCTTTTACAATCAAATTTGAACTAA
This sequence comes from Chaitophorus viminalis, assembly GCA_025469195.1. NCBI lineage: Eukaryota > Metazoa > Arthropoda > Insecta > Hemiptera > Aphididae > Chaitophorus > Chaitophorus viminalis. Next base: position 45,587 of record JAIPRK010000792.1, on the reverse strand, counting down.
AATAGATTATTAGTCGAGGAAAGCCGACCGAACGGAAATTAATTTAATACATTAATGATAAAGCAACTAATAAGTACCTATGAATAAAATCGGAAAATCTACGGATTGTACGTAGGTTTATCAGAAATAAAAATTTCATATTATTATACCTAATTTAAGTAAAATTTATTGCTAAATCGTACTTGTATCTTTGTAAATCTTAACATAATAGTAGTTGATATAAAAAACAAACAAACCTCATTATCTAGTGAATAATTATGAATAATGATACTTCGATATTTGATTAAAATAATTTGTTTTTTTTTCTGTTTTAAACCTAATTAGGTACTATTAATAAATAAAACATTTAATAACTACCAAATCAAATGGAAAATATTTTCGTAATAGTTAGAAACCAATATCTTAATTAAAATAACGACAATATTTTAAGGAATCAGTTTTATTATATAAAAACTCGTAACAAAGAAAACCTAGTTTTCACCTACTAACAATTACATCGTGTTTTTATTAACTATAGATAGACAAGTACGAGAAGCAAATTTACTGTAAGATGTGACTATATATCACAGCAATATTACAATTCAGTCATGTCCCTTTTACTTTTGCATAAATAACTATATAGAATTAACAGATACAAGATGTATTGTAAAATGTAATATGCATAACATAATGTAGGTTGTGCAAACAAGTATTAAAGTATATTTATCAATAGTCTATGTTTTATGAAATATATTTTATCTTCGTAAAATTATTCTTTTGTATACGTTAGGTACCTACAGTTTATGATGGAATACTTGAATGAAATGATAAAATAATTTTTCGAAAACAAAAACAATAGGAAATATCTCAATAATACTCCTATTAACAATTTTAAAATAAATAATTTCACCTGAAATGTCATAATTGAATTAATACAATGTATTTAAAAACACCGGAAATAACATGGTTTAATAAACCAGGTTTAAACAAAATATTCAATAAGATATGAAATCTATTTTAAATTATTAACTATAACAATTCCATGAAATACAAATAGGTACGCAATATTTTATAATTAGTTTTATAAACAATAAATACAAACCAAGTGGTTTCCAATGTCCTATAATCGGTACACAACTTCTTAACAATGAACTATACATATACCAATGAGTTATGACATGACTTCGAACGGAAAAATTTTCTTATGCATAAATTTTCATTATTTTTTTTAGCCTGGCTCCTTATAAAATAAATACTTATGATACAACAAGATTTCTAAGAATGAATTGTTTTTATTACACAAATATCTCATCCATCTAAAAAACTTAAAATGAGTTCCAGGTGTATATATGACATTTAACCATATATTATGGTACCTTTAACCAATTTCTCTCCGGGACATATAATTATCAAATAAAATAAAAATTAAATAAAATTTAAAATTAATTTTAATTAATTTCACTATAGGTAGTTGACCTATTACGAGTACGATTTAATGCACATAAAAAAGTAAATGTTTAATATAGACTTAGTAATTAAAATTGATCACACATAATTTATTTTCGTAGTACATTCTTACTCTAAAACATAAATTAATTGTTGAGATAAAATAATAAAAATTCAAATCTCAACAAAAAATGTGCATAACAGAAGAACAAACACAAATATAAACTTTACAAAAAAATTTTAGTCAAATGTGAAATAATAACAATATCAAATACTGAATAGATACTAGATTTAATGGTAGTACCTAAATTTTTTGTTTTAATATTAATTTATACCTAAGAAAATTAAGTAATATGGATCCTCATGAATCATTAGTCAATCAGTAAAATATCTAATTAATTATAACATACTCTACCAATTTTTAGCAACAATGGAAATAGTTAGTAGATATTACTACAATAATCGCAAGGTTTATCTTGAGGTTTAACCCAATTTTTCAAAATGAATCATAAATCATCCAACTAAATTATTATCTACATAATAAGAATTCATAAAACCCCACCAAAACAATAAAATACATTATTTATGTTTATAACATCATATCCAATTAAATAACAATAGTTGATAGTTTTGTTACGTACTAAAAACTGGGTATTTTTATTTAAATTAAATGCATAATTATAAAGTAAATAATATTAATTAAATACAAAACTGTCAAGTGCAACTATATAGAAATGTTGGATAGAATATTCTAAAATAATCTATTATTAAACTCCACTTAAAACACTTGTTAAAATATAATATTCCTAAAAGTACAAAATAATTATTTACATTACTATAGAATGTTTCTTCAATTACCTATCCATCTATGATTACTAAAATCTAGGAAGTAATAATAAAATATCCAATTGTATTATGTTAATACAAATTATTCAAAATAGATACCTATACGAGTACAGAAGTAAGCCTACAGAATAATGTATGAATTCAAACACATATTAATTTTATTTAATTACCATAAATTAAGGATATTTTTTAAACAACACGTAAAACTTAAAATAGACAAGTGGTGATAAGCTATCATCTATATCAATACTTGAATACAAAACAATAATAATGGTTACACAAATGTTTTCATACATAAATTACATGTTATGTAGGCAATAGAAATTTAAGTTAAGTATAATAATTAAAATGGATACCTAATTATACTACATAGTATAATTAATACGTAACATCGTAATTATATCAAAATATTTCTTGGGTAAAGAACCAACCAATAATGTCACTGTCAAGTAATAATTTTACAAACTAAGACAAAGCTTAAGTTATTCATAATACCTACATAATATGCACTAAAATCATTAGTCCAATTTTTATTTAAACATTAATAAATATCTAGTCTTATCTTAATAATAGTTTATTATATAGTAATTATCAAAAAAACCTTTATCTATACACTATACTCAGTAAAGCAGTACTGTTAAAACAAAGAAATTAATATCAAGGCACCTTGCACTCGAATAACAGATATTATTTAAATCAGAACAATTTTGCAGTCACATTTGAATGCAAAACAAAAAGTTGTCTCATAATGACCAAAAACTTCATAACGCCAGTATTATCGAGGACAGATAAAATATGTTAATATTCTTCCGAATATGTACATATCCAGATTCAAGATTTCTCGATCTACGATCACCTCTATTTCTCCTGAAAGTAAAATATAGTTAGTTACCCATAACTGGGGTACAACCTTAATAATAATGAGAACAAGAGAGTAATGATGTCGATTTGCAGTTCGCACAAAAGAGCAGATAAATAGACACAGCAGTGGTCAATGACAAATGTGCACACAAACTAGTGAACAAGGAAAAAGTACCAATTCTGGAGTAGGTGCTACTCGGTGAGTTTACCTCCAGAATCCCATTAACGTTCGAGAAAGATCCCCGACCCACGCAATAGGTATAATTATTAGCATTAGTACCTAAAACTAACTTACGGTTTATCACGGTTGCCGCTCAAACTGTTGCTCGACTGTTGTCCGACGATAGGCAGTTAGATGTCCGCAGTATTATCACTCGATGTGCATGCATCACGATCACACAACCGGAGAACGTAAACACGACGCGAAAACAGTCGTGTCGTCAAAGAATTCGCACAAAAAACGGCAAAACGATCAGAAACTACGCAACATCATCACAACAAACGTCGTTTTATCAGTTCTCACTAGTACGCGCTCGACACCACCGACGCCGCACACGCATCAACCCGAATCAATTAGCAATGACACCCCTTTAGCGTTTAGCCAGGAGCTGCAGCTGGAATAGCGTCCGACAATCGACGATTATTCGACGGTCGCGATCGTGCCCCGTCGCCACAGCCGACGAACGGAATAAGCCGCGGTACTCGCGTTCACCGACCGAACGCACTGCTATCTCGCCGAGTCGGTAGATATTCGCCGAGAAACGCAGTGTGACCGATCAACGCGGTCCATCGTCACTGAAAAACAGTACAGTCGACATATAAATATGTGTTAACTTAAAAGCACGGCTATAAATACTATAGTAATTAGTAAAGTAATTACTAGCATTGATTATAAAGTAATGAGTATTTATAATCAATGGTACTATAGTATAGTAAAAGAGTATTTTTAACAATTTCACCAACCTTTTTATAAATATAATAAGTAGGTATAGCAGTAAAGTCATAAACTATAAAGGTATGCACTACGTACACCTCCTACTACCTATTATGAATTACAACAACAAAATTGAAGATTCTGAACGGAGTGATGAATGTATTGATTTTACAATCAATAAATTTAAAATCAATTTTAAAATCATATGAAAATTTTTGATTTAAGTACCTAATATTAAAATGTTACATAGATGATGACAAATATTTTATTATTGCTACCTACTCTTAAACAAAAATGTAATATGTTTTAAGAACTAGAAGTTGGAGAAATATTAACAGAATTTGAATTATTTAAATTTATATTCAAAATATCATGTTCAAAATAATTACTAAAAAAATGAGGAGAGTTTTTCGCCGGATCCCGCAGAATTTGATCTAGCTCAAAGTAGATTCGTTATCAAACAGAAATTTCTTCAATTTGATTTTATAATTATATTCTAATAAGAGGGCTATATTTAATACCAAAAGGAAGATTCATTTAATTTGATTTTATAAATTAGTGTACTAATATTTATTTAATTGAAAAATTGAAAATTGAATAATTGATTTGATTTTGATTGATATCATAACTGTACTTACATTAAAGCATAGGCGCAAATAGGGGGGACTAGGGGGAGGGCTTAGCCCCCCTGATAATTGCTATAGCCACCCCCCCCAAAAAAAAACAAATGATTTTACTACATGATACACATTATAAATTACAATGTAATTTCGAAAGAAATATCACTTTTCGCGTGTAGCAAATGATTTGATAAATGATAATCGAATTTAGATTGATGCCTCGAGAACCACGTGATCACGCTAATCTAAACAATAGTTGGTGGGAAATGTGCAGCACTGATGTCTAATAAGAAAGCTTAAAACAAGAATCAAGATGCTGAATATTGTTTTGCATGTCGCATATTTGGTGTATACTCTGGTCATTTAGAACAAACATTTACAACTATTGGCTTTAAAAATTGGAAAAAAGCAAGTTAACCAAATTAATTTTTATGAGTTCCTATAATAAATAACTATTTAAATATTATTTATTATGTACGTACCTAGATAAGTGGATGTAAGGATGCAAATACCAATAAAACCAAATTACAAGTACATGCATTAAATGACCATCATTTGACTGCAATGACTAAATGGTTAGCTTACAATAGTGCACAAAAAACTGGGGCTATAGTATCACAAATGTCAACTGCCAACCAAAAATAAATAAATGAAAATCGTGAATATATAAAATGTTTAATTGAAATTATACTTAATATTGAAAAAGATGTTGTTGATGTGGAAGAGATTTTAAATATTTTTAGTAAAACCGAAAGGAGAATTAAATTATTGTAATTAGGCTTACTATAAGAATAATAAAAAAAATTGATGTCAAATAAATACCAATGTGTTAATATAGATATTAGATGATTCAGTGCCGCAACAACCAGAGGGGCAGCAGGGGCAATGCCCCTGTAGAGGGCCATTAATCGTTGGCTTGAGGTGCCCCGACGTGAACTGCGTCTATTTTAAATAATTGCATTTTGGTCTAATGCTTAAATAAATAAAATATATTAAATAAAAATATTATTGAAAATATTTATTTTTATAATTTATAATTTAGCTATTTGATTTGTTGTCGAAGAGCAGGGCCCCCTATTGATCCATAATAACATCTATATTTAGATATATAATTATTATAGTGTATTATTATTTTATTTTTATTTAGTTACTTTTATGAGTGGAATTGGGATTCTCGAAATAATCTTTGTTATCAATAATCACTGCCTGTTGCTGATGTCATTAGTTCTTGGTTCTTACTTCTTCAAAGCGTGGTTTAGTGTTGAGTATTAGTTTATATTTGTATTTTTTATTGTTTTAAACTCATTTTAATAATGTCAACACGGTAATACTTAAGCGGGGCTACAAAAAGAAAATTAAAGCTCGTTCGAGAGAATAGGAACAAAAAACTGGCTGGGTCTTGTTTTAAATGCGGTAATAGTGTATAGAACTCTTCTTTTTCCCTTGCCAAATGTGTGCTATGAACACACTGTCTTTTTGTCGTATATTTTTCGTTTTCTTCAGCTTCTGACAAAAGAGCTAGTGTGAATATCATGTCTTCTTTGTCACTACTTGTATCACTCATTATAATATTATATTTTGTAAACACTCGAAAATATTCAAAATAAATAATTTAGCAATAAGCTTTAGTTCGACCGTCGAGCTTGAGCGATGAGATCAAAATGACCAAGTATATATGGCCGCGAAATTCCGACTGGTTCCAACACAATGTGCGGACAAAATTCGTATCCGTTCCGTTCCGATCTAGTGTGAAAGCACTGAACATAAAAGTCTTATTCCAAAATTCTCGCAAATTATTATTTTGGAAGTCATACCAAAAAAACTATAAAACATTAATTTTTTCAAAAATACGTGATATTTACAATAAAAATATCAAAAAACTACTTTTTTTATTTCAAAAGCTGTGTTGAAGTTTTTTAATGCTGATTTTGAAACTGTTTGAATTTTTCTGCGAAAACTATTAATTTGGAAATTACAGCATTTTTAAATTTACGTTTTTAAAGTAATAATTACTTTATATGGCCAATATGACTATTGCGTAAAATTAAAGTAAAGTGGGGCGATTGATGCGCTACATATATGATTCCCTAGGGGTTTCTGGTTTGAATTCAACAAACAAATTTATTTTTTGCTTTTTTTTTCTAGAATTTTTTAATATTTAAAATGAATATATTTTTAGCGGAAACCATTATTAAAGAAATTAAGTATTTCTATAACATTGAACGTAGTTTCGCTCCGCAACTCTGTTCACTTTACTCACTTATGCTAAACCCTTATACTAAACACAACCTTTGTGCTATGCAATAATTTTTTTAGAATCATATATTTTTACAAAATTTTTTATTAATATTTATAATAAAAAAAGAACACTAAAAGTGTAGTTATATTTTAATATCAATACACTGGTCAATGGATAGGCCTTCGCATTATATTTTTAGGCTTTTTTAAAAAAAATCACCATCATTATTTATTTTGTATAGGTAACCTATATAAATATATATATATATATATATATATATATCTAATATATAAATTAGACCTTATGGCCCCATACATTGACTGTGTCCGGAGCCCCAAGGATCCTAATTGCGGCACTGAGATGATTATATGAATTTTAATTTAGATGGTATATATATATATATATAATGTAAATTTTTTTAGTGGTTTTGTAATAATTTAAAAGCATCATAAGAGTATTCAGTATCCTGATCTGAGCTACAGCTTCAGCCCCCCCAGATTTCAAACACTATTTGCGCCTATGCATTAAAGATACTAGATACATACATTTTACAAATAATACCTACTTAATATTCAAATTTTAATAATTTAGAGAAGATTAGAACAAAAAATTTGATGGGGTTACTCAGACAGTCATGAGACAGACCCCGAAAGAAATTATTTTAGTTTTAACCATGGTATATACGAATATTATAACCGTGGTTTTACAAAAGAGTTGTAATATCAAAAGGAAAAACAATTTAATTAGAATCTGGAAAAAAGTATTTGTATTAAAATATAGAGTTTTGCGTAATTAGATAAAAATTTTAAAATCCAATAATAGATATAGATCTAAGTCATTTTTAAATGGTAAATACATTACTGAGATTCATTATTATAACTGTTGGGGCCGAGATCTAAAATATACCACCGAACCACACAAACATGACCACATATTAGGTCATTTTATTTTTGTGAATTATTATATATTATTATTGTTATAATTAATATGTAGATAAAGTAGCCGGCTGCGTGAATATTTAATTATCACGGCCGCCTAAGCCAGTCAATCTTCCGATGACTTGTCTATGACACTGGTCAACGCAGTTATTAAATACAATAACCCCGCGCGGTCGCTAAACGCCGTCGATTTTTTTATTGTATATTAGTGCAGGCGCTAATCGCCACACTTGTTATTTATTAATTTATTATATTTGGTATTATATTAGTGTGCCAAAGTTGTTAATTATTATAACAGCTGGCCAGCCGAGCACCGTCTATATTGTGAGTTTTGTTTATATTTTATATTATCATTAGGTATTTATTACAATATTATTTATTACGTGTTTTATATCAGTGTTAATGTGTTATACTATTTTAATTATTGCTGGTTGTACCAAACAGGCAATTCACCTATTATTTTTTACCTGTTGGACCAAAGGGGTCGTATTATTATTATTGTTGGACTTGAAGAGCCATAAAATATTATTGCTATTAGTGTCAGCCACAAGGGCTGTGATTTATATTATTTGTTTTTACCTGTGTGTTGCTGTGCATTTTTCATATATTTTTGTAAATATTAATTATCCGTGTACCTGCAATAAGCCAGCACCACAGTTACCATAATTTTTGTTACCATTTATTTAAGCCATTATCCTACTATAAGTTTGTTAAGCACACACGACACACACCAACAAATATACACACCTATACAGTATTTATGTGTAATCGGGGGAATTCTTCTCACATGACATATTTATCGTATTATACTTAATTAATAATTAATTATTATTTATTTCTCGACATAATTAAGTAAAATAAAAGAAGTTACAATCCTATTGGGATAGTGTTCTCAAATTCGAAGTTAAACTGTAATTTAATAATTCAACTTCTTTTTATATATTTCGTTGTTAAACACCCCTACATGAGGGAAAATACAAGGAGATCCACTCCTTGGATCTCAAAACATGCTCATTTGGAAAGCCAAGACTCTTCTCTTGTATATGGAGGGTTTTTTTTTTGTTGCATTTGATCGTTAAATATTGTACTTGATAGTCAAACACAAAACACTATTTTACCGTCTGTACCTTTGTCATGCAGCGGCTACTACAAAACAGTTTTTTGTCAGAAATTCAGAAATTAAATAATAAACCTAATATTATATTTATGTAAATAGTTGGTTAATATGTTGTTTATGTTATTTATATAAATAGTTTATATTAGTACTGCATGTCTCCATAATATTAAGATCTATATAGAGAAAAATATAAAATCTAAATCAGTTTCTTTGTCAATATCCTTTTCTGATGTGTGATGATCATATTAATTTCTATGTTAATTAAAAATTATGGTACTTATCTGTATATTAAAATATTAAATAATGCAAAAATACAGTACCTAAATAATATAATTTATTTATGAAAATAATATTTTCTAAGTTAAAAAATCGGGCATCGCCCATTTGCGCCAAAATAAAAAAGATGTATTTTTTCCAACAGCCCATTTGCGCTAAATTGACCTGCGTAAACATTTTAAATTGAAGACTTGGTTAATTCTTATATTTTAAAGACTTATTTAAAACGTATAGCTGTAACTTATAATAAAGTTATTTTTATAAGTCTATAGATTTTAAATTTTCGTGGCATGTAAATATAATTATATATTAGATAATTCGTCATTAATAAATAAAAAATCATCGTTTTTAGAAGTAGTGAAATGTAGATCGTTTAAAGCTCGTACAACATAATAAAACTGGTATAAAACTTATTTGTTTATCTTTAAATACAATAATATACAAAGCTTTAAAATCTATAGACTTATAAAAAAAACTTTATTATATACGTTCAGATATACGTTTTAAATACGTCTTTAAAATATAAGAATTAACCAAGTCGTTAATTTAAAATGTTTACGCAGGTTAATTTGGCGCAAAAGGGTTGTTGAAAAAAACATACCTTTTTTATTTTGGCGCAAATGGGCTGTTCCCAAAATGAATTAATTTTTTTTGGCGCAAATGAGGAACACGGAAAAAACTGTAGTGTCTTTGAGGTGGGGGGTGGGGGGGCTTTGCCCTTACAGCTTAGGTTTCATACCGTATAGAGGTAGATGGGTGGGTATAAATTAATGTCCATTGCCACACTTAAAAAAAATTAGTTCGGCGCCACTGTAAATACATAACTCATAAACCCGACGGGCACAATAATGATTAATAACTAATGAGTAATGAGTATTGAGTACTATATGTCTATAGTAATAAGCTAATATATAATTAATATTATATTTGATATAATCATAGACATAATAGATAATTATATATATTATGCTTTATGCCTGTATGCCGAGTTTTTTGTAAATAAATATCGCTGTGGCTAGAGTCCCGGACACCAGGGATCTATCTAATACATCAATATTATATACCTGGACATTGTATACGTATGCGCGGGGACTTCTGCGCAACGTCATCACTGTTATCGGTTATCGAATGCCGCGTAAATTTTTAATTATTGATTTTTATATATTTATTAATAATTTGAATATGAATTCAAATATTATGTTATGTATAAATAAATATTATCAATACTTATATAATTTTTAAGCATTTTTATAAATTATATATTAATAATAATGTCTAATGTATGATGAAATATACACTACAGTACAAATGCTATGCTTTTTATAATACTGTTGCGTGCAACTAACTCAAGGATGTAGCTTGAGTCGTGTTAGAATAAAGTAAATAAAATAATAAACTCAATTGAACTTGTTACAATTTATTACAAATTATGCCAAGTCCAATTAATAAATTTAAAATGCATACAAAAATATTCTAAGTTCAAACATTTAAATTAAAGTACACGCAAAAATACATATTATATTATGCATTTCCCTTAAATTTAGTATTCTCCCATTTTTTTCTACATAACCTATTGATTCTGAATATAAAAATTTATTTTTAGATATTGTCGCCCCCGGGTGATTGATACTGGTATCAATTTGCTCCAATTAAGGTCTTAACACGTCTGGTTTTTTCCTGAATATTTTTCCTAAATACTGTTTCAAACTCTCCACATCCGTTTTGTTGAACATTCTCAACTTGTTGTCTCCAACTTGGTTTATTATGCACAGCGCTGATAAAAACAGGAAATATTATTAAAATGGATAGTTACTGATGAAAATATTTTTATCAAAGCACTGTATAATAACTATATCATTGATGACACAGAAAAATTGACTCAGTAAGATAAAATGCACAGTGTAATTTTAAAGGATGATATTGAGATAGATATGGTAAAATGTTTTTTCACAAATGGCATCTGGAAATCATTAATGAAAATGATTAATATAAAGTGGAAGACAGTTGTATGGATTTGTCCACTATGCAAAAAAGATATTGGTTTGAAAAAATCAATATTGTGTGATAGTTGTTTAAGTTGGTTTCATGTTAAGTGTGATATAAGTATTAAACCTAAACCTAAAAAAAGGCAATTGGTTTTGTTCCCAATGTTGTGATATATGATAGAATAGAATATATAATAGTGTAATGTGTGTAAATGTGTAAACTGTAGAGCAATGTTATTAAGTATATAAAATTAAATTGACAAAATAGAATAATAGACCAAACCTACCATTGGGTTATTCAATAAGCAACTATAAAAATCTTGAGTCTTGTTATTTTTTCCTTAAAAGTTGGCAAGGCAAGCATATATTATTATAAAAAATGATTAATATAAAGAGGAAGAAAGTTGTATGGATTTGTCCAACTCCAACATGCAAAAAAGATATTGGTTTGAAAAAAATCTATACTAACTGATAACCGATAGTAGTGATAACGTCGCGCAGAAATGCGCATACAATGTCCGGGTATATAATATTTACGCATTAGATCCCCGGTGTCCGGGACTCTAGCCACAGCGAATAAATATCAAAGTGTGTTCGTATTTTCGTTTCGTTATGTCTGTCAGCGGATTCAATAATTCGCGATTTTTAATGTTGGTCGAATCACAGAATAGATTATAATATATTTCATTAAAATACTGTAGAATTTAGATATTAAAACAATAGAAATAAGATGCAATTCGTATTCAAGAACGAAGAACGGGTAAGACGAATCGAATGATATTATAATACTATATTATAATATTTTGTGTTCGAACAACGAATATGTCTAATCTGTAAATATTATTCATTATTTTTTTATTGAAATTAAGATTAAAGACTTTTAGTTAACGTACAGTTATTACAAAAATTAAAAAAATACATATGAACAAAAGCTAAAAAATATGTGTTAAAGTCTTAAAGATAATAATTTTATATTTAAAGCTAAATAATTCAAAATAAAAAAATACGAGGGAAAATGTCCGCATCCAAAAATTTATCGAAGTGAAATGTCCTACTACGCCGAAAACAGCCGGGGGGGGGGGGGAAATGTCCGCCATTCCTTTAAACGGAGTTGGAACGTCACACTATGATCCACGGCCCGCTGTTATAGCATTTTTAAATAAAAAAGAAAGACACTATTGTGAACCTAATTGGTCCATTTATAAGCATCATGACTTCATCAGTAAGTTTTTCAGAAAAAAAACCATTTTAGCCATTAATGAAATATATGTTTTTTTAAATATAATTTATAAGAACAAAGTTTGTACTTATTAATTTTATAATGTGTTGTTTTTTTAATAAATAAAGGTTAGTTATTTTTTTTTTTTTAAGTGGGCACCTAGTGAAATATCACTAAAAAATGTCCTGCTTCTCCTTTAACAACTGTTGTTACGGAACAAAGTATAACATGAGTAGTTCTTCAAAAGATACATCCGTGAAAGTACATCCGTTGACCAATGATCCAACAATGGCCTGGCATAGCATCAAGAAATCCCAGAAGATCTTGAAAATACAGCCTCCGTTGCCCAAAGGTCCAGTAAATGATAATAAAGTATGTCCCTGTTTAAATTGATTATTAATTTTACTTAGCACAACTAAGTCCTTCAATATTTTTGTATGTAAACAGGTTAGAGTTGTGTGCATGAGCGATACACATTCGAAAACACATCTGATGAAGTATGAAATTCCACAAGGAGACATATTTATCCATGCCGGAGATTTCACCAGCTGTGGAGAAATGGAAGAAGTCAAACAGTTCAACAATTGGCTCAGCCAGCTACCTCACACGTATAAAATAGTGATTGCTGGTAACCATGAATTGAGCTTTGATCCTAAATTCAAACAATCGATTATAGAAGACGATATAAGTACCTCCTCTCTTGGATATGAATGCGATCTTATCAATAATGTCATCCAACAGAAAGACAATAAAAAATATTTGACTGACTGTATATACTTAGAAGATTCTATGACTGAGTGTTTTGGACTAAAAATTTATGGTTCTCCGTGGTAAGAATATGAAAAAATATATGTGTTAATTTACCATATATTTGGATTTTTGGATGTTCTTTGAAGTATTTATAAAATGTATTTTTACAGGCAACCAGTATATGGTGGCTGGGCATTTAATATTCCCCGTGGTCAAGCATGTCTTGACAAATGGAATAAAATACCTGAAGGAATTGATATACTCGTAACACATAGTCCACCATTAGGTCATGGAGATCATTGTCATTCCGGTGTAAGAGCAGGATGTGTAGAACTCCTGTCTACTGTTCAGAATAGAGTGAATCCAAAATACCACATTTTTGGACATGTGCATGAAGGTATTATTTTTAACATAATTCATTTTTGTTTTTTTCTGAGGAAGTAATAATTTTAGTAATGTGAGATGTATAACTAAGCAAATTTTCATACTAGGTAAAAGGGATAGACAGTTGGTTCATTATTATATTATTATTATAGCATAATAATTATTAATAGACACATACAAGGTACAGCAATGAAATGGGATGATTTGAATATTTAATTACTCTTTAAAAAATGAAATAATTTTTATTTTAAACATATAAGTATTTTTTTAGTATATTAAATTCAAGAGTTACCATTTGGTGGTCTATTAAAAAAAAACTATTTTTAATTAGCTATATTGGAAATGTATGCATTATTGTAGTATAAAGTAAAAACTTCATGATCTCTTGTAGTATATTAACAGGTATTTATTCAATTTCATTCTGAATGTTTGGGTTGAATAGTTCTGGATAGATTGGTCTCAAATATCACTTATTTTAGATAAGACTTACATTTTTAATATATATATATATATATATATATGATAACTCTTGTACTTAAATTTAAATTTTTAAAACATAATAAAATTAATTCTTGAAAGAGTAATTGTATAAAGGTATCATCCGGTTCATTGTAAACCCAGCATATTATGTGAAATGTATGGACAATTAATTTTCTTATATTAAGTAAATCAGCTTATTTCTAGTGATTAATGTCAACATTGGCGCCATAATTATTAATATATTCTTTTATTAATTTTAGACTATGGAATTACAACAGATGGAAAGATAATATACATTAATGCATCAAGTTGCAATTTACAATATTTACCAGTTAATCACCCAATCATTTTTGATATACCGTTACCAGAAGGTCATACCAAAACTTTGTAATAACCATTTTTATTTTATATCCTATATTATTTATTTTTGATTTAGGTTTGTTATTATTTTGAATAAACATTTTTTTAGTTTATTTAATTCTTAGCTATTTAAAGGGCTAGGGAATAATGGTCATTTCCTCCTAGAATTTGAACCAGGATTTATGTTATTATTAATGAATAATGATGAAAGTAAATGCTAAAAATATTTTATGTAATAATTAATATGCATACATTTTCAGTACTGTAACTTGTAAGAAAATTATTTATAAATTATAACATACAGCGTTATATTAAAAAATTAATATTTTTAGATTCTAAACGGATTAATAAATGTATTGATTTTACAATGATGTTTTTTTTTTTTTTTTGTCTATCATCACGCTTTGGAGGGAGCAGTAAAAATATATGTTTCCAAATATAGCAACTTTTCTGAAAGAAAAGTGAATTTTCTTAGTACTTTAGTCAAAAGTTAAAAATGTTCAAAAGTGTCAGGAAAAAACTATAACAAAAATTATGGAAAAACTAGCATTTTTACACAAAACCACTCTTTGACTATGTATTTTTTTACTTAAAAACGAAAAAATGTAAATACTTGAAATTTTCACAAAATGTTTTTTTATATTAGCAATTTCTATACATGATTATTTTGACTTTTTTTTACCTATTTTTTTTTTTTTTTTTTTGAAAATCTATGGAATGTTCAAAAAATCTTGAGAAACTTTATTATAAGTTGTACTAATGGCAATTTAAGAAATTGAAAATCGTTAGTCACAATTTTTTTTTTCTAAGCACCTAAAGTTTAAATTTTTATGAAATATGTCGAAATCGCGAAAATTTTCAAGTTATTTTGTAGTTAAAAATTCATAAAATTCTAGGTATTTATACTTAAAGTTCGAAATTTTAACAAAAGGTTATCCATATGAGTCTTTCTTCATATAACTACAAAAATTTTTTTGATGCTTTCAAAAAAAAAAAAATGTTATGAACGTCTGTAATTTAAATTTTTACAAAATTGCATAAAATAACGATTTATCCCCAAAAGATTTTAAATATATGTTATGATTTGAAAAGTATAAGCCATAGAAACTTAAAACTTTTACCAGTTGTTTTCTTTTCGAAAAATGTTACTAATTTTTAAGCAATTTATAGGCATATGAGGTATACGATTTTTTTTAAAAAAAACTTTACAATTGTTGCTCTTATTGTTATTCAAAAAATATTTAAATATATAAGCACAATTATTTTTTATCAGCAAAATATTGACAAATATTACAATTTAAATACAATATAATATATTTTATATACCTATTCTAGACTGGCAAATCATCTACATTCAGAATTGTTTTTTGTATACAATGATTCCAATCATTGCATTCCAATTTCACACGTCCATTATAATAATCTACGAACGAAGTTCACTTCACCCTTTACTGTACAGCAGAACAAGTACCTGTCCGGTTCATTTTATACGAGTACTTAATTAAAAAGTATAACTTATACTTAAGAAATTTAAATAAGTTATTGCAACAGGGATTATCACAAAAGTTAAAATTGACAATGTATATAGAATAATTCTAATTTTATCAATACTAATAAGTTTACATATTTTTCTTATTTGCACTAATACAAAAAAAAAAAAAAAGTTTGACACAACTTTTTATACAATAATGGATATGGCTAACTATTACTAAGCATGACACAAAAATAATACTTATTTTAACTAAGTGTAGTTAATTATATAAGACATTAAAATTAGAGTACTCACGCAAAAATATTTTTATGTATACATTGGTAACTTAAAAATAAAAATCTTGTGTAAAATCAATTAATTTGTGTGATCAGCTCATTTTTTTTCTTTTTTCACTTATGATATAATAAGCTATACTACTATTAAAAATAAATATGAAATTATGTAGAATAATAACTTATAATAAATAAATATATTTTCAATTGTATAGACTAGATTGAGTATAAAAGATAATAAACTTATTCAGGAGTAGCAGTATAAATATCAGCAATTATAATAATAATAAAAAATATTAAACACTAATAAACTAGTACAAGATGTAAAGTCATAAAATGAATATAAAATATAGATTTTCCCTCTTTGGATCAAATTGTTTGACACACTGCACCTGGAGAACTTTGACATTTATAATATTCTTGTTGACAGCAAATTGACCATTATTTATTGTTTATCTGTATCTATGATGAACCAAACAATTTCGTAAATTATAATTATTGCTAGAACTATTGGTTAATGTAAATGTGGTCCCATTCCAATAATAGTAAAGATATCAAATAAATCAGTTTATAAACATATACATACATTAATTATGAAAGTTTGTAAAACTTCATTTAAAGTCATAACAAAATTCATAATTTGGTGGATCATTGGGCACGGGAGGTGGATCTTGAGGAATATCTACACCAACTCCTTCTGCATCTAGAAGTCTGAGCTTTATTTCCATTGACAATAATGTTTCTAAATCATTTTCCGCTTCTTTACTTGTCATTTTGTTTCCTAAACAATAATTTGATTACTAAATACTATAAATTCTTACTGATAATTAATCTTAACATGTAAATTAAACCATTTTTTCTGTGCTACTGTTTCTAGTACTATTACATTTTTAAAATACATAACCCCTAGCTAATGATAATAATATTCAGAAAATTATGTGTTTAAATATTTCATATAAATTTGAAATTAAATACTTCAAATAGTTTAAATTAATATATTTACAATTAATGAATTAAAAATTAAGTGAGCACATTATATTAGAACTAACTATTTAATTAGCATTATTGTTTTTTTTAAAATTTAAAGAATTAAAATTATTAATATATAATAAACTAACATTTGTAAGAATATGCTGTATGTTAAAACAGTTCAAGTACATAAAATTTGAAAAAAAATAAATGAACAATCAATATATAATATATCATGACATGACCTAACTGATTCCTTATTGCCTAGCCAAAACTGCAGAAGCTATAAGTATGAAATTTGGTCAGTAATTTTTTTTTTATGATGTAGACACTCTCTAAAAAAGGATTTTTCAAACTTCAACCCTTAAAGAGTTTAAAAGGGTTAAAAAGTACTAGAACTATACTACAGCATATCTCAATATGAATTACAACTTTTAAATTGGTATTATCTGCATTTATAATTAATTAAATCATTAAATTACTGCAAATTAAATACCAGGTAATGAAAACTTTTTTTTTATAGTTACTCATATAAGAAATATACCCAACATTCACAGATAATGGTATGGAACGAATTTTCAAAATATTTTAATTTTATATAATTTTATTTACCAAGTAATGCATTTATTCCATCAACCCAATAATCATAGACCATGTCATCTGGAGCGACAAAATGAAGAGGTGTCATTTCTACAGAATCTAAAGTCAATGAAAAAGCAAGTTGTTGCGTTGATGTGGATTTACGACTCCTATAAAAATAAAATAATAATTAAATCAATTAGTATTAAATAGAGGTATGTATTTTATTATTTCTTGATTTTACATAAGATTACATATAGAATTCACATAAGAGGTTAACCATCTTAAAATAAAATAATATCTGTATTTAATATTTATCAATTTACTTTGCTTCTTTCATATGAGGACAGTCTTTACCAGTAAGTAATGCTTTTATATCAACTACTCCTAACTTATTTGGAAGTTCTTCAATTGTAGGAACACTTTTGTCATCACAATCACCATAATGTAAAACTTTATGGTTTTGAGATAACCTTACAAACCAAAACTTATCTTTTACTCTCTGGAAAAAAGAAAAATAATTAGATAAATTTGTTCAAAAATGTATTTGATTTATTGAAAATAGTATATTTAATAATAAATTAACCTGTCCACGTTGAGAATATTTGGTAAATCTAGTGCCGTCAACCATATAATTTAGTCTTTGTTTTTTAATAAGTTGTACAATTTCAGGTGTAACCAACTCTTTAAGTTGTACTATAGGACGTGCATGACTTTCCCACTGTTCTCTCGAAGTACGTTCTTGTTGCCACAGATTAGTAATTTCAGAATATGTGAGAGTGTACAATTTCTGTCGTAACTTTTCCAAATTAGCTGGCTGTGAACCTAAAGCTCTAGTTATTTGTTCCCGAACTACACTTAACACCTAAAAATTGAAATTAATTTAATCACTGAAAAGTCTATCAATATATCATAATATTTAGATTGGGTGCATAAGAATAAAATAAAAGGTTTTAAGTTTTCAAATTTTACTTTTACAAAATCTTCTGTTGTTGCTCTCATTTCTTTCCACGTTTTATTTAGTAAAACAATACAGACACAGTATAATTCATGGAAAGGATGATCATGGCTAAAAAATATTTGATGGTATGTCGTCGTTTGCTCACTAGGAAGTTCGCCAATTCTAAGTATATTGCAAAGTAAGCGTACTAATTCTATAGAAGATCGACCAAAAGGACATTCGTGTTCATCTGCTCGACATGAATTTTCAAGAACAACCTTATTAGAATAAAAAGAGTCAATAACAATAATATACATTTTCAATGCGCTTATAGTTCTTACTTTTGTGTAAGCATCAACATGATTACGAGCAAAATACACCATACAATCTAAAGCTAACATTCCAGGTGGAGTTTCAGTAAAATCCAGAGCTGGATTGATATCATACTTGAAGCCTAATTTTTTATAATCTTTGGTAAACGGTCCAAGTTGTCGTCGATTAGCATCTCCACCACTAATTGTATCCAATTCAAATGCAATTTTACGTAACTCCTAAAATGAAATCAAAATATTAAAAAAAAAAAAAAAACAGAATCCAGTTTAATAAATAATTTTATCAAAACATAATAAAAATTAAATTAAATAAGTAATTATAGCAATCATATGGAAATTTAAAATAAATTTAATAAAGATAAGCCTTAGTCTAATTTTTTTATCCAACTAAATATTAATAAAAACATATTATTTAATAGCACCTTAATTTTTTCATGAGCATCTTGATCCTGTGGGTCCATTTTGGTGTTCATTCTTTCTTCGAGTAAGCCAAAGCATAATGTTTGCATAACATAAAGTTGATGAGCCATTTCAGACCCAACTTCATCAGACGACATTTGTATGATGTTTTGCAGAATAACATTACGAACTTGTTTAGAACACAAAGTACTAGCAATAATTTTTCGCTTAGCTGGATCGGCTTTCAAAAATAAAGCATTAATCAAAGAAAGCGCATTTTGTTGTATGATGGGATTCTGATTTTCAAGCCGTAATACTAGGTTTGGAAATCCTACTTCTTTTTCTACCTGACCATACTTAGCAGAACTATTTAAAACAATACTTTCTAATATAGATAGTGAAGATTGAACCACTTTTGCTTCTTGGGGTCTGGATGTTTGATTATTAACGTAGCTAGCAACCATATTAATAAAAGGAGTTTCTAAAATATCCCATGATACAATCCCATGGTCCATTAATTCAACAAATGAAGCTAATGCACTTGCTAACATTGTTCCTTGACATTTACCTGAAAAAAAAAAAATTCATATCAATACTTAAATGAAAATACACAATAATTCTGTTTAGTCATACCTCTTTCGATAAGACTAATAATGAGGGCTAATCCTTGTTTATTTATGAATTCAAGAGCAAATGTTATGTCAGTACTGCATTTAGCCAACTTTTGTAGAGCAGTAGTTCTTTCGTTTTTATCATCAGATCCTTCAGAATGAAGAGTTTGCAATATTTCATAAGCAATCTTTGAAGGAGAAAATGCTAGTCTTAACACAGAACCATTCTTAATTTCATTTCTATTTTTTTCAGTGACATAGTTTTGATTGGTTTTCTCAGAAAATTTTAATGCATATTGTTCAGGATCATTCAAATCCCAGCCATTACACAAATCCTGAATTATGTTTGATAAAGGTATTTTTTGATTGAATTCTTTGAGTTGTGGATTTTCGGATTCCATTTCAACCGCTATTTTGACAACATTTGAATCCAACGAAGGCATTTTGTCCGATTTATTTAAACTCATGAAATGTTTAATGTCAGAATACTGAAATCTGAAATAATATAAATAAATACACAGTTAAAATAGTAATGTTTATTTATGAATTTTATTCAACAATAAATACCTATTCACTATTTAAATTAAATCAATATACATTTATAGGTTAAATTTCTTTCATTAAGAATAAAAATGGTTAGATATTTAAAAATAAAAGTACTATTATATTTAATAATCTTTTTTTCAAAATAACTCCACAATTACATACCCACAATTTGTTAATAATTGTTGCAAACCATTTTTAGAACACGACTGAATTCATTATTAGATGCACATTCTCGGTTGATTTCAGATAAATTAATTTAATACTATGTAGATAATGTAACACCTTCAAAATGTCAACATAAATTTGTTTTGTTTAATAAATAACAGCACTAGAATAAATAAAGAAAAAATTTAATTTTTTGTGACTGACAAATAAATTGATAATACTTGGTGCCTGGTGATTTAACTACTACATCCGTAGTTCCACATTCAACGATTCAACAACGTAGGTACCTATTGACTAATGATTATGAATTATAAATTATAATCAATGGACAATAAACAAATTAAAATAAGAAATATAATATATATTAAATAAATAATACCTAATAGGGAACACTATAACATTTTATTATTGCGACGATTATAGATAATAAATTGATAAATGATAATAGAAGTATTTTTATGTTATTGATAACAGAAGAAAACAAATCTCAAACCACGATTTAAGATATATATCTTAAATCGTGTCTCTAACTATCTGCTACGATCACGATCTAATTCTTGGATCATAATATCATCATATTATCATATATGATCTAAGGTCTAATTAGAAGATAATTATCTTTAATATTGCTACCTGCGCTAGTGCGCTATCAGTTGAAATGTTTGGACATATCCATTGAAATAATAATTTTTTATTGTTGTAAAATTGTTTTACAGGGGATAACTTTTATTTTTCTGTTTATGTACTAGACTCCAAAATTTCTGAAGATATAGTGTAGAAAATTATCTGTGCAACTATGTGTCTATAGTTTAGATAACATAAATATTAAATAGAAACAAAGTTATTTGCTTCCAAACATTTAATTTTTTTGTTTTTTTGATGTTTTCATTAACCTATGAAAAATGATTGGGCAGTGCTATCAAAAATAAGAGCACGATGTTGCACAGATAGAGTTCTTTACGTGTTGTAAAAATTTGATAGCTATACAACAAATATAGTACGAGAAAAGTTGTCTCGCGCAAAACACTTTTTATAATCAATTTACGGATGGTGTGGCGTCGTCTTAATATATACTACTATACTAGTATCAATTAAATATCTATTAATTGTCTAGTAGTATCTATTAACCTTGCGTTGGGATAGCCCATAGTTTAGGACACGATATTATGTATTTTATCTAGAATGTCAGAAATGTCAAATGACACAATCACAGTCCACAGATCAATATTGTTTGAAAAGTGAAAAATATAGAAAAAAAAACCCATGAACATAGGTTATTCTATCTTCTATAGTAAATAGTTCTAATATACTAATAAAGAAAAATTAATAATGTTCGAGTTAAACATTTTATTTATTTTACACTTCCATATTCATCTTCTTAGTTAATATATATATATGAATATATGATATATATCTTATTCTATCTTATAGACATAGGCAAAAATATTTGAACATCGATATTTCGATATACCGATACATTGAAATTGTAAACGTCTATAATATTGATACAACGGATTTTCAAGATCAACATCAATGTTTTTTCAATGTTTTAACATAAGTTTTCAATCTTTGTATTTTTGATAAAAAAAAATGAGGTAAATACTAATTACTAAATAAAACACAATTTAAAGGCATAGGTATAATAAATTGTATTTAACATAATGAATAAATAATAATTTAAGACTTATATATTTTTTTTATTAAGTATAAAGGCTTCAACAATAAAGACTTATATAATAATAGTAATACATTTGTACATTACCATAACGTATGTTTTTTTTTTTTTTAATATATATTATCATCTAAGGATTGTAAAATAGTAATTTAATTAAATATTCAAATATTTAACTTATAACCATGTTATAGACTATAGTGCTTATAAGAAATTAATTAATATCTATAAAATGTGTGTAACATTCTTGTGTTTTTTTTTTTTTTGTAACAAATTCTTAATACACCTTCCAAATTATCAACTTAAGAAGGCGTCACACCATCCGTAATTTGGATGTAAAAACTATTTTGCGCGGGACAACTTTTCTCGCACCATATTTGTATTAGTTACCAAAATTTGACATCACATAAAGAAGAACTTTATTTATGTCGTAGCGTCTTAATTATTTTGAGAACATTAATACAATTAAAGTTATAGGTATGAGAATATTAAGTGTTTTGTGTTTTTTTCATTAAATTATTAAACATGATTGGGCAATGCTATGAAAAAAATTAAAACGCTACGACACAGGTTAAGTTCTTCCTTATATGATGTCAAATTTATGGAGAGTGTAATGTTGTCCTGCGCAAAACAATTTTTAACATGTAGAAACAATAAATATTAGTTTTTTAAATTATTAATGAATTATTCCCTGGTGGCAATTATCGTCAATCCCCCACTCCAGCACTGACGTTTTTTGTCACCGTTTAGGTATTCAGTGTGGCGTGGCGGGGAGCGTTGCAAATTCGAGACTGATGGTTATCGCAAAAAAAAAATTTCCAATAATTTGAGAATCAGACGTCAATAAACACAATTTTATCTATTATTATGTTTTATGTGTTTATATGTTATAAACTCGACATGAATCACGATAAAAATTTCAATTTTAATAACATAATATAGCTTTTTAGATTCTGAACGGAGTGAAAAAAAACAGTATCTATTACTATAAGGTACAAGGACAATTACATATAACTAAAAGAAAATTGTGTTTTAAATTCTGAACGGAGTGATGGAATCTATTGATTGAATATTGACATAAAATTGCATGTAAAATATAATATAATATATAAAAATAAAATTCTAGACTGACAAATGATATCGGTTTTTGAAATTTGCTCTAACTCAAAAACCAAATAAGGCAAACACTAGAAATTTTTATCAAATGTTTATATTGACGTTATCTATAGGTGGTTAAGTTTTCAAAGTATTTTGATTTTTGACATATTTTGACTTATTTATTGACAATTTAAATTTTCGATTTTTGTAAGTTTTTTTTTCTAAAGTATTTATAAAATGTATTTGACTGTCTGAAAACTCTTGAAAATTGAATACAATATTTATTACAAGTTATTCTTATCGTAACTAGAAAATATTGTAGATAGTTTAACTCAACTTTTTTTTATAAGCCCATAAATTTCAAATTTGTATAAAATATGTTAAAATCGCGATGATTCCCTGTCAGAAAAGTTATAGGTTTGTATATATCGGAATTCGGAACACTCCTAATCAAAATCATGCACACACAATAAAAAAGAATTCACAACAACATCAATGTTTTTTGCCCACCTCTATAGTTAATAGTATTTAATACCTACTTAAGACTTACTACAATTACTATTCTTAGAAGTATGGAATAAATAAACACTTATAAAGTAACAACAATAAATTTGGGTGGAAGTAATTATAATTATACGGTATAATATACCTATATATATAGTTGTATATATTTGTGTATTATTATATAATTTTTAGGTATAATTAATGTTTATGGTACATCGGTTTATGGTTTATTTCTTAGTTATTTCATTGTTTTTTATTGTTTTGAATTGAATAATAATAATTATTTACTAAATACTAAAAATTAATAATACATACTATTAAATTATTCGTAACACGGTTGTAATGGTGGTCATAAGGCATCGATCCGCCGGAAGACGTAAGTATTAGTAAGTCGTCGATATAGAATCTATATTATAGACGAACCACAAACGAAAAATCTATACCACATATTACATCGTTGATGAAACGCTGGAAGGTTTGTGCGCCATTATGCAACCCGAAACTCATGACTGGAGATTCGTATAGTCCGAATGGTGTATGTTACTACTTACTATTTACTATGTTCTGTCTCTGTCTATCACACGCCCAACATAGGAATTTAGATGTTTTCTATTTCCAATGTACCGAATAAAAATTAATTCAATAAGAATTTTGAAAACTGATTTAAATTAATCATTAAGTCTACTTTAAATCGACTCGCCCACTTTTTTAATTTTGCCCCCCAAACTTTCACAAAATAGAATTAAACTAATTGGAAACATAAAAATCAACAAAAGTTAATTTTTGGACATGTTGAGTATAACATTTAAAAACATAAGAAAGTCGTTTTAAAGAAGACTTCACATCGAATTCAACCAGTTATCAAAATTCTTATCGCATTAATTGATCAGTTACTACGAACGAAAATAAGAATATTTTGCTTAGTATATAGGTTGTAGGTACTATGTACAAGATAGTTGATTTAAATAGGAGCGTAAGACTAAGAGTTTTCTAAATGTGGAAAAGTTATGCTTATATGTCTTATATAGTTATATATACCAACTGTACTGGTAAAAAATCATTTTCCCGATTAAAACCCGTATTACAATCTTCACTACCTATCACCAAATAATCTACAGAATTGTGTAATTTTGAGCATCGAAAGTAAATTTGTAATATCTCTAGACTTGGATGATATAATTCAAAGCCAGAAAAAAAAATTATGTGTACAGAGTCGTATTTAGAATTTCGCCTCCTTGGGGGAAAAAAAATTGAGCCACCCCTTCCAACCCATAAGGAATGTTATCTATAAAGACCGGATTTATATTCTCTTAAAATTTTATAAAATATGCAAAAATATGCTAAAATTTGCAATCAAATATTCAATAAACATCATTACATATGCTTTAATATGTATTTTTTAAATATTATTTTAATAGTCAGATATTAATTAGATATTTAAAGTTGCGTATTATACCTAATGGAATACTATTGCACTTTAGTAAGAATGGGAAATAGGAAAATTTGGATATTTGAATATTTGATACCGTATACGTTGATCTTATCAATATGAAAACTACTCAACTGCCATCATAACTGCTTAGCCACCATGCATGGTTTATAGATAAACCTTGATAACACCATAATAACACTGTGTGTTTTCTTTTTATTAAGTTGATGTAAAAAAAAAAAAAAATTGTAAATGTTCAAAAAAATTTTTTCTGACTACCGTAATATTAAAATTAAAAATAAATATAAAAATTTTGTAGTAATTTATGAAATATTCTCAAATATGCAAAAAAAAATTTTTCTACGCATTCAGAATTAAACGAATCGTCCACATTTTTTACTCTCATAAGACTGCATAGACCCAGTAACGATATGTGAAAACATATAAATCCGGTCTTTAGTTATATATAATATAATATACGTAGGGGAAATTTTAAAATTTGCCGCCCCTAAAAATTTGCCGCTAAAACGGGTCCGTTGCTCCTCCCTATTCATATAATCTGTGATATTAATAGACAATTGACTGGTGATCGGGCAACCAATATTATTATTGATAACGGTTATTAATAGACCATGGTTTTTCTTGTTTTTCATAACCGGTTTAACCTTAGTGGGTTCTATAAAAGTATAAACTACTTTAAAATCCAAAATCTCTGGTTATCAATATTAATCGTGATTAAGGTTAGTTAACCGCGATTAACTGTGTTGGTGAAATCGGCCCTTAACCAGCATTTCGTGCATTCGCCATTGCCATCGAGAATTACAGATTTGCGGTTTACCGTTCATCGGAAATTCGTTATTTTTTATAAACCAGTGACAAAAAACTACAGCATGAACTTAATATACAGTTGAAAATTCAAAATAGTATTGTGTTCAACTAAGTGTAGAACTTAACGGAAGGTACTTATTAAATTTCTTTAATGTTTATATTAGTAGTTAACGTTTAATGATGAACTATATATTACCATAGATTAAATATACTTTATTAATATACTTTAAATATTACCTATTATTTTTTGTGATAGAAATTTACATTATGTACTTTTATCTTAATACTTTTTTACACCTTAGTACGTATTATATTTTAGATTCTGAACGGAGTGATTTTATAATGATGTGCGGTTTTTTATTTATTTATTTTTTTTTTTTTTTGTGACTGTTGTCACGTTTTGGAGCAGTAAAAATGCTTCGATTTTCTTAAACAGCAACTTCTCTGAAAGGAAAGTGAATATAGATGGTACTTGGGCAAGTCAAAAATTAAACTTCAATACTTTTTAAATACGTCGAAAAAAACGATTAAAAAATTACGAAAAAACGGGAAATTTTACGCAAAACCACGTTTTGACAAACTCCTTTTTTTTTAAAAGTGTTCTAACTCAAAATTGAAAAACTGCAAAATCTTGAAATTTTCATTAAACATTAAAATTAGCGTTTTCTATTCATGGTAACGTTTTTGAAGTATTTTGAAAATTTTTGACTTATTTATAGACAATTTAAATTTTCGATTTTTCTAAGTTTATGTTTTGAAATACCAATAAAATATATTTGGCTGTCCTAAAACTTGAAAATTTAATACAAGGGTTATTATAAGTTATACTTATCGCAAAAAAAAAAAATGGAAATCTTTTCTCCCAAATTTTTTTTATAAGCCTATGAAGTTCAAATTTGTATAAAATATGTTAAAATCGCGATTATTTGCAAGTTATTTTGTAGTTGAAAATTAATAAAATTTTAACACTAGGTTATCCATAAGTTACTCCTTAAAAAACTATAAAAATATTTCTATCAAACTTCAAGAAAAAAATGATATCAAGACCGTTTGAAATTTAAATTTTTACGAAATTGCATAAAATAACAATTTATTCTCAGACGATTTTTAAAATTTTCGATTATTCAAATAGTATAAGTCGAAGTAACTTGAAGTTTTTCCCAGCTATTGAAATTGGCATTTTCTTTAAGTCATATTTTTTTCAAATTATTATATTGATTTTTAAGCAACTTATAGGCATTTCAAATATTCGATATTTTTTTACATTTTTTTTTTTTTATAATTGTTGATAAAAAAAAATTGACCCGTACAAAATACTTGAAAATTTAATAGAAATTTCCATAGAAATTGTTCTTATTGTCATTTAAAAATTATTGATATTCATATTCACAACTTTTTTATAAGCGTTTGAACAACGAATATTGACATAATATAACATATGATATATGATATATAATACATAATATTCTAGACTAATAATTGACAAATCATTTTGGTTTTTGAAATTTGCTCTAACTCAAATACCAAAAAATGCAAACACTTGAAATTTTTACCAAATGTTTATAGGTATTAGCCTTTTTTTATACATGGTTACGTTTTCAAAGTATTTTGACTTATTTATAAAGAATTTAAATATTCTATTTTTTTTTTTTTTTTTTAATATTGATAAAATTAAATTGGCTGTCCAAAAACTCTTGAAAATTTAATATGAGGTTAACTATAAGGAATAATTATTGCAACTAAAATAAATTGAAAATCTTTCTACATAAATTTTTTTATAAGCCCACAAAGTCCAAATTTTTATGAAATATGTCAAAATTGGGATAATTTGCCTATTATTAGCTAAAAGTTCATAAATTTTTTCTATTTACACTTAAAGTTTAAAATTTTAATACTGGGTTATCCATAAGTTACTCTTCAAATAATGATAAAAAAAATGTCTATTGGACTTAAAGAAAAAAAAATTATGACTGTTTGAAATTTAAATTTTTACGAAATTGCATACTATTGCATTATATTTCAATTTAAAAACAACATATTATATTATAATATACCTCTTCTGGACCAACATATATCATCTCCGTTCAGAATTGTTATTTGTAGACAATGATACCTATCATTGCATTTAAATTTAACAAATCCATTGTAATGACCTATCCTATGAATGAAGTGCACTCCACCCCAACTGACAGCAGAATGAGGCCCATCCGGTTCTTTTAGATTCTGAACGGAGTGATGGAATCTATTGATTTTACAATGATATGTTTTTTTTTTTTTTTTTGTGTCTGACGACAACTTTTTTTGCAGTAAAAATGTTTCAATTTCCTTATACAGCAACTTTTCTGAAAGGAAAGTGAATGTAGATGGTACTTGGGCAAGTCAAAAATACAACTTTTTTAATACTTTTTGCAAAAATCGAAAAAAACATTAAAAAAATTACGAAAAAAACGGGAAATTTTAAGCAAAATCACGTTTTTACAAACTACATTTTTTAAAATGCTCTAACTCAAAAACGAAAAACCGCAACAACATGAAATTTTCACCAAATCCTTATATTGGTGTCTATACATGATTAAGTTTTCAAAGTATTTTGACTTATTTATAGACAATTTAAATTTTCGGTTTTTGTAAAATTTTTTTTTTTAAATACCTATAAAATTTAATTAGCTGGCCAAAAACTCTCGAAAATTTAATACAAGGTTTATAATAAGCTTAACTTATCTCCACTAGAAAATAACGTTGATCGTTTCACTCAAATTTTTTTTTATAAGCTCATAAAGCTCAAATTTGTATAAAATGTGTCAAAATCATTATAATTTGCAAGTTATTTTGTAGATAAAAATTCATAAAATTTTTTTTGTTTATACTTAAGGTTCAAAATTTTGACACTACTTTGTCAATAAGCTAATCTTCAAAAATATATAAAAAAATTTCTATCGGACCAAAAGGAAAAAATTTTATGACCGTTTGAAATTTAAATTTTTACGAAATTGCATAAAATAGCGATTTATGGTCAAACGATTTTAAATATTTGTTATAATTCAAAAAACAAAGTCGCAGAAACTTGTAATTTTGACCAGTTGTTAAGATAGACATTTCCTTTATGTCATATTTTTTTCAAAATATTATATTGATTTTTAAGCCACTTATAGGCATTTAAAAAATTCGATTTTTTTACATTTTTTTTTTATAATCGGTGATAAAAAAAAAATTGACTTATACAAAATACTTGAAAATTTAATAGAATATTCCACATAAGTAATTTTTATTGTCATTCAAAAATCATCAAAATCCATAGGCACAATTTTTTTTTATAAGCGTTTGAACAGCGAATATTAATATAAAATTACATGTAAAATATAATATAATATATAAAATTCTAGACTGACAAATCATATCGGTTTTTTTAAAATGCTCTAACTCAAAAACGAAAAACCGCAACAACTTGAAATTTTCTCCAAATCTTTATATTGGTGTTCTTTATACATGGTTAAGTTTTTAATGTATTTTGACATATTTTGACTTATTTATAGACAATTTAAATTTTCTATTCTTATAAGTTTTTTTTTTTTTAAATATCTATAAAATTTTATTGGCTGTCCGAAAACGCTTGAAAATGTATCAAAGGATTAAATATAAGTTACACTTATTGTAACTAAAAAATAACGGAGATGGTTTCACTCAAATATTTTTTATAAGTCCATAAATTTCATATTTGTATAAAATATGTTAAAATCGCAATAATTTGCAAGTTATTTTGTAGTTGAAAATTCATAAAAAAAAATTCTGTTTATACTTAAGGTTCAAAATTTTAACACTAGGTTGTGTATAAGCTTACCTTCAAAAATATATAAAAAAAATTTCTACCAGACTTAAAAGAAAAAATTTTATGACTGTTTTAAATTTAAATTTTTAAGAAATTGCTTTATAATTCAATTTAAATATAAAATACTATATTATTAAATAAACATTTCAGACAAACATATTAACTCCGTTCAGAATCGTTATTCGTATACAATGATATCTATCATTGCATTCAAATTTAACAAATTCATTGTAATAATGACCTATCCTATAAACGAGGTACACTTCACCCCCAACTGTACAGCAAAGCGAGGCCCACCCGTTCTTTTTTCTATTTTGTTTTTGAAATAAGTAGAAAACAAAGTTATTATGTAGTTATTTTGTTTAACTATATTAAATGATGACTGTCGAACAAAGCTTAAAATGGGGGAATGCAGGAGACTCAGTCCTCTTACCTCTTACAGTGCTTTAAAATAGTGTCCTTTTTCCTAAACATTTCTATGAAAAGTTTACTAGAACACTCAACTATTGGTTAAAAATGATCACTTGGTCATTACAATCAAATAATAATTTTTATTATAATTCTTGTTGTAAATCCGAAGAAAATATTATAATTTATGTTCTTATTGATAATACTGAATTCATCATGTTGTTTTTATTATCTATTTCAAATTTAATTTCTTAAACATCATTTAATTTATCATACATTTCAAAAATTTTATTTTTATGATTTATATATTTTTGAGGTACATTACATTTCGTAAAACAATTAAAAATAGACGTTCTTTTTAATGTTAAACAGGGTTTTACAAACAAACTTCACAAATCCAGTGGTGTAACCAAAAAAAATTTGGGGAAGCAATAAATTTTCAATTATACCTTACATAAGTACATTTTGGGAGTGGAGTTTATAAACCATTAATTCCCTCCCTGGCCACGCTACTGAGCTTATCAATTCATCATAAATATAAACTATAAATTATATTGTTAGGTATATGTATAAATACCTATATTTAATAAATTTAGTAATTGTTTGGGATGTATGGCACTCTCAGAATTATATAGGTATACAGCCCCTTCTGTATATTTTTGCTACTTTAAGCCCTGCTGTTAAATCAATCCATATTTATATTCTTATACAATTTTCAAATCATAAAACAAAACAAAATACTTTTTCCAATAAAAATTACAATGTTATGGTACAAAAATTTACATTCTTTCACAAGCTTTTGTTTTTTAATGGAAAAATTGAAAAGTATTATAGCTTATAAATTATTATTATGTACACTAGAACAATAACTGGTCATTATTAATTTTGCATTTTTTTCCCTACATTGTAAAACACAAATATAAAATATATGATGATAAAAAAAATTAACTATGCAATGATTGCTTATTTCTATGTCTCCCCTCAGATTGGGAAACACAGATTTAATGGATAAGTATCTGCTTATTTTTAAATTAATATACTTTCATATAATTTTTATTCATTTTACTATAAATCCTTACCTATGTGTAGGTATTAATTAGATCTTAATGCTGATCTATAATCATATATTGAAATAATACTGTACATTTTATTATTATAATATTGTTGAGTACAAATTAGCTGTGACAATAATTACAATTTTTATGGTATATTTCAGGATTAAAATAACTGAAAATTGTGATTGCTGTGTGCTTTTATGTATTTATTTTCCAATTAATGTTATTGTACTAATGAATTACTAAATACAATACTATGGACGTAAAACGGTGGGATGCATATGTTTCCTACTTCCATTCATTTAAAAATTTTTATGTACAAAAGAAAAATGATCTGATATCTATTGAAGAAATATCAAGTAATCTTCAACTTCTTGAGGATGAATGTTTAACATTAGATTGCATAAAACCTGGAGATCTAGTTGCTGCTAAATGTGATAATGATGGTTTATGGTATCGGGCTAAAATTTTGAATTCAGAAGAAGATTATTTTAAAGCTCAATTTATTGATTATGGTAATTCAGAGTTATTATCTAACTTTAAAAAACTTCCAAAAAAACTAGCTTGTTTCCATGCTTTAGCTTACCACTGCATCCTTGACAATATTGACGATGAAGAACATATAATCCAAGTTAACAATGAAGCCTATAATTTAGTTTTTGAGTTCATTACTTCCATTGAAGTAGTTTTGACTGTTTTGAATAATGAAGAACCTTATGTAGTGAAAATGAAATTGGATAATAGAAATATTAAAACATTTTTAAATAATTTGTTTTCATATGGCATCACTTATCAGAAATATGTAACACTTAAAAATTTTGATCAAATTGATAAAAAGATGCAAGTAACCCTTATTTATACAGAAAGTATAAACACATTTTATGTGGAAACTGAAGATAGTGAACAAATAAAGAATAAAATTGAGTATGAATTAGAAAATGGTACAATTTGGGAACCGGTGACTGAACATAAAATTGGTAAAATCGTAATTGCAAAAAGTGCAACTGATAATAGGTGGTATAGAGTAACAGTTTTAGAAATTCACAAATTAGGCTATACTTGTTATTTTATTGATTATGGAATAAAAGAGATATGTACAGAATTATACGAAGCATTTGGTTTTTTAGAGTCAGCTCCACCGTTTATTAAAAGATGTTCATTGCATATGCCAAATGTAAAAAAAAAAGAACTTTTTACCCATTTATCAAAAAGTTTTGTTGATGAAATGGCACAATATATAAATCAGAAAATGTTTATTAGGATAGTAAAACCTGGGGAACCCTGGATTGTAAAACTCTTTTTTAATGGTTTAAATGTAGCTAATGTAATTGAACCTAAACCAGTAATTGTATTTCAGGTATATCATATCAATTCATTTACAATTCAGGTTAATAGTTCTGGAAGACTTGCTGTTTTAGATGAATTAAATAGTATCAAAACATTACCAACCGTAAAAAAACCCAAAGTTGATAAAATATATGGAGCTTACATCAATGAACAATGGTATCGAGTAAAATTAATTAAGAGATATAGTAAGAAATTAATGGAAGTAATTGTGGTGGACCATGGTGGTTATGTAGTACAAGCACAACAATTATTTACTCTTCCTAAGCACATAGAAAATGTAAATTACTTTTATACACATTGTTCACTTGGTTTAGACGAAAAATATTTTAGTTTAGATAAACTAAGAAAATTATGTACTAGTAAAACAGAATTTCAGATGATGGTAGTCAAAAGCAACTTCACTGACGGTCATTGTATACTTTTAATTTTAGATGGCAAAGATGTGAAAGAATTGATTAAGAAAAATTGAATACACCAAATGAATTTTTATGATGACATTAATCTTATGTATGTTATTCAGTTTATTTTAGAAATTTGAACTCGGGCAAATCTATTTATTAAAATTAGAAAAATAAAAAGGTTTAATGTAAGGTTATAATTTTATTAATATTGTACTAATACTGATATTTTATACTTAATTTTTTTTTTTTTAAGTTTTTGAACTAAGTTATTTAGTTAATTATTACATAGTAGTCCACAAAATTCATAATCTTTTACATTATAAATATCTATGTGATTTTTTTATTTGGTAATATACAATTTCCAATCTTTACCAAATTGTATTATAATAACATAAACTTTTATCTCTTCTTATTAAGTCAATCTGTCACTGTATATACAGTGGCATACCTACTTATGAGGAGAGGGCAACCCCCCAAGTCCAGAAAAATTAAAAATATATTAAGTGATTTTAGTGGTGAGGGCTGTGCTATATCACAGAGCTCTGCAGACTGTCAGGAAAAAAAAATTATTGACAATTTAAAAAGACGAAAAAAGTTTACCTGTAGACCATGTATGTGTCTTGAATATTAATGAATTTTATTTGGTCTGTTAAGCCAGTGCTTCTCAACCTTTTTTATTATAAGGCCCCCTAAATTTAATGTAAAACTGTCAAGAACTCCCTCCTCGATCAAAATCATTGATTATTTTTTCTTGATGATATACTAAATTTACATGCACTATTTCACACAAATAAATTATTAAAATGTGAAGAAAATAAATGTTTTTTTAATATATTTTTGAAACAATCTTATAATTGTATAGAACTTAAAAAATACCTATACAAACAAATAAGAATTGGTAATAACTATAAAGCAATAAAAAAATGTTTTCAACATCATCATTGTTGATAGTTAAATCTAATAACTATAATGTGAGATAAACTTTCCCGATGTAATAACAATTTTATTATTATTTAATAAGAGTTATCTAACACTAGAGTTTATTGACAATGATTAATCATATAGTCGATTATATTATAACTAAATATCCAAAAATATTATAAAGGCTAATAAAAAAAAAACCCAAAAATATTTTAAATGAAATGAATATTTTACTGGCCTCCTGGTTGAGAAGCACTGTGTTAAGAAACAAATTAAAAAATTTTCTTATATGCCATTTTTTTTAAATACTTGATACATCTACTTATTTTTTTTTAAACAAAGATATACTGAATACTTATGAAAAACATTTTATTTTTTCCATAATTATTACTTAATTAAAAAAATATATATATACTGCAGAAATACTTGCTGCTCTAGTAATAATGCTTCTTCCAGCTTAAACAAAGGGTGTCATCATAGGCGGATATTTGGTTGAATTTTCAGGGGGGGGCTAAATAGTTCAATTGAAAATGATCCACAAGGGCTCCCCACCTTTTCATGCACAATAAAAACAATGAATAACATGGGGGGCTAAGTCCCCTTCTGATGTCTGCCTATGATTTTATGACATGTAATGACACAAATTCATTAATAGGCTTAAAATATTCATTGGACACTGAATCTGTTCTGTTTAATATATATTTTGTTTTCATTTGTCTTACAAAATATATAATTGTTGTCTCATATTTACTATGAAATATATGTTCGTATTAATTATGAATACAAATTTAGTGAAATTTATAATCCATTTATATAACTTTATTTAAATTAAACTGTGTTCACACTGCTAACTTCTTGTTATATATGGAAAAGAGATTAGATGTTGACGAATTACCACAATTTTCATTGTTTTGTTTTCATTTGTATGCAATGTTTAGTGCACAGACTTCCATACTAAGGATGTAGTGTAGTACTATATGAACATATAGTCTGTGGTAGTCACAGATTTATAAAATAAACTGTATT
Source organism: Chaitophorus viminalis (assembly GCA_025469195.1). Taxonomy (NCBI): domain Eukaryota; kingdom Metazoa; phylum Arthropoda; class Insecta; order Hemiptera; family Aphididae; genus Chaitophorus; species Chaitophorus viminalis. Next base: position 10,333 of record JAIPRK010000792.1, on the reverse strand, counting down.
CTATATAATACCAGTGGTAGTATTAGTATAGAACTCTGTGGTTTAATAGTGTGCCACGATAATGTTTTACATACATCTGTTTTTAACATTAGCTAAAGTAAAAAAAATTTACTTTGATTATGTTTTAGTCTGGGTAATAAATTATTGTTCTTATCTCGTATGTCATAATATGATGTCATTTCAGAAGAGTACAAATATTTGTGCATTCTAATGGATTGCATTTGCATATGACACATTACTTGTTATCAAATTTTAAATATACGAAAGACTATATTAAGACTATATTAAGACTATTAAAATTCAAAATTTTCCTGTGTAAGCTAATTTAGTAATTATCGTATTACAACTTGGTTAAATTCGACAATTTTAAAGTACAAAAAATTACCATACGGTTACACCACTCATACCTAATTTTTATTTTACGAGACCCACATATAATTGTTTACTTATATTAAAATAAAAAATATTATTAGTTGCTTCTTTTTAACACCTAATGATTTTATATAACAAATTTTAATTTAATTGTTATGTTATAATATGATAGCATTTAATTTATTTATATATCCATTGGCCTTGAATTATTAATCACCACTGAAAACCACCATTCCCATCACATTAAATTTATGCCATACTCATAAAACCCAATTATGCCAATGATCTATAATTTTTTTACCTGCTGAAAAAAAACATAAAGAAACCCAATGTTACTTTCGTACACACGAAAAAGACATAATATAAATATAAAATTGTATACACCTATTTTTAGTACCACATCCATTTTCTTATAATCATGAGTAGTAACAGGTAATTTTTTTTTTATATAATGCGAATTTTAATAATTCTCATAATATTTAATACTAGATATTTTTTAAAGAGATAACTTTATGGTCAAAATGTATTCATTTAAGTCTAATAAATCTAATATAATTATTATTTTATGTATTATTAATTATAGGTAAATTATGTTGCTTTTGCGGAATATTTTAGGGACACATCACTTTATATCTATTCATATAATTGGTTTTGGTGATATAATATATTTGTTGACTTCTAGTTTATATTTTTAGTTCCTTAGAATTTGAAGGTCAACAAACACAGTATATACATTATAAAAACATAAAAAGATATTTAGTCATCTTTGTATGCACTTAAACTGATAATTATTTGATTTATCAAAAAGACATCAGATACTCTTTAGTTATCTAATTGTACAGAATTCAACATTTTTCAACTGATATAATTCAACTTATAATAATAATTTATTAGTATACATACATGTAATAAATATGGACAAAATAATTATATACTATACAAAACTAGAGTATATGAAATAGAACACAATTAAGTGTAATTTAACATTGATTAAAAATATCTAAAGAAAATTGACTATGTAACACATTTGCTGTGGCTATTGTTTACAGCCATTAATTCCAGGCGATTATAAACTCTCTTGAATCTACTTCAATACTATCTGGAAGGTATATGCATAGAAATTAAGAGTGTGCCAAGGCATATACACATACTCAAATGCACGACCTTAATTCCACCTATGGGTATATGTAAACTTTGACTAGTCTTTTTTAATACTACCAGAAGGTTAAATGTAAAATCTTACTGGTCTACTTTAATACTACTGAATCTGTAATACTTGATTTAATGTTCATAATATAATAAAATTTAATTAAAAAAAAAATCACTAGTTAAATTGAAACCTTACTTTTTGTATGAGATTTTTTACTTATGCACACTTAAGTTTAAAATATTTTAGGGCATTACTTAGATAACAAATAATTAAAATTTAATTTTTATTGTAATGTGAAAATACACATTCAAAAAAGTATCTAATTTTTTGGTCTAAAATCTTTTTACTTTTGATATTAGTTATTTTACATAATTTATTGTTTATAGCAACTAGATTTTAATGAGCACTTTGACTTTAAAATCTTTTAGGACATTAAATATTAATAAATACTAATTAAAATATTGATGGAATAATTACATTTTATCATACAGAAGAAACATATTTCCTTCAGGTAAATAAAATGTTCATCTGGGAGAGTTAACTAGTTTTAAAATTTGAGAGAATTTAGTACCACCTGCTATTTCATATATTTCTGTTATAAGTGTTAACTTATAGCATTATGGCACAGTAGAAATAGTTTAATTCTTTAATAAATACTTAATATTTTAATGCGATTAATCTAATATAAATAGTACACAATAAAAAAATAAGTTTTATAAAAAAAATCAATCAAAATATAAAACATAATATAAATAGTTATATTATACTTAGATTGATTATTTGTAAAACTATGATTTTATCATTATGTTTTATTTTTTTATACCAATATTTCAGTTTTTAGCATTCTACCATTAATTTGAAGACACAGCAAACATATTAAAATTGAATTTATAGATTTACAAAAGTTTGGAATAATTCTAAAAATTCAATGCCTACATGTATTTTAACTATTATGTTCGCTGGTACCATGAACACTTTCCCTGTAGAAAAGATTAACTCAGATGGTTCGTCCATTTTACATTGACCATGAACAACAAGAATTATAGAAGCAACATTTCTTTTTAATAGTTCGTAAACAGTATTTGCAGGAACCTAAAGAAAATTGATTAATTGTATTAATGTTTTAATATTTTATGAATTTAAATACTTTGATGTGAGCAACTGCAAAATCAGGTACAGGTGGCCTAAAAAGTGTTGTGTAACAATTTTCTTCAATTCCGTAAAACAACTTTGATTCAACAGGAGCACCATTAAAATTTAACATGCTACATAGAGTTTTTACATCAATATGCTTTGGAGTCAGCCCAGCTCTTACCACATTATCAGAACAAGCCATACATTCAATACAATCTAAAGAAAATATTTAAACTCAACCATATTATAGTATAATAAGATTTATGATCAATTAATGCCATTAGTCACATAGTTATTTCTTTACCCCTACGAGTGTTGATATGTACTGCTTAACGATTATAAGTTATAATCAAAATTAGTTATTCAACTTTGAGTTTTTGACAATTTTTTTTTTTAAACTAAAAAAAAAATAATAAAAATTAAAGAAATATAACCTCCATGGATGTAAGCATGAGGTTCGTTAGCTCCTAAATAGATTGCTTGGCCAGGTAAGAGTTGTATATAATTTAGAAAATAAATGCAAAAGCAACCAACATCATTTGGATACCAACAATCAAGTTGATAAAACAATTTTGTTAAAAACTTTTTTTTTCCGACATCACCTGAAATACAATTTTACAAAAACATTAATGAGTAAAATGGTTAGTATTATTTAGTGTAAAAGAATAAAAATAAGAATGTTCAGTACATGCAAATATATTATATATTCAAAAATATTATAAATATTATTTAGTAAAAACCAGCTTTGTTTTGGTATTTTCCAAATAATCTCATATATATAAAATAGAGAAGTTAAAATAACACTTTCAAAGAATTAATAAATACTTTTAAGTTTAATGAAAGTTCATACTTTATTATTCATACATAACTTACACAGTGATAGTAGTTTTTTTTTATGACTACTGATATTCTTGCTTATAATTTTTTTTTCTAATGTCATTAATTTAAAAAATATGTCCTTTAACAAATTTTGAGAATTAGTAGCATCATATTTAAATTGTCTAATAAGTTCACATCCAAGCATTAATTGAAATTCAGGTATTTCTAAATTACATAATGTAAATTAAAATGCTTGTATTATAAAATATAAGAAATATTCACCTTTCAAAAAAAATTCAATCTCAGAGTATGGACGAAATCCACAAAGCCCTTCAAAGTTACTCAGTGCAATAGCCATTTCTGGTTTATGATTAGGATCGGGATACAATTCGGGAAATTGTTCATGAAGTTCTTCAGCGCGATCCTAAATGTAGTAAAATTAATAATGTTGACACTGCTAAAAAAACATTGAATTACCTTTGATGGATGCACTTGAATAGAGAGAGCAGAGTTTATGGATAATACTTTCATTAAGAATGGCAATTCATTACCAAAATGTAAAGTAGATGATTTGCCTAATACTTCTTCATTGTCTTTGATCCAGTCACTGAGTTTTTGCTCAGAATTTTTAACTATTGAAGGACTCTTGCTATGAGCACCCATCCATAATTCAGCGTAGTATTGTTTTTCATCAATAAAATCTATATGTTGGCCGGCTAAACTCAGACGACTGACTTCACTCTCGGAACCTCTTTTTCCCCATAAGTAATTTTGAATTGAACACTTTAATTCAGAAACTTCAAGCATGGTTGGAATATTTTATAAAATTATTATTAATAACCAATTACTATTGAACAATAATAATAAAAATTATAACTCGACCTAGAGAAAAAATTAAACACAAGTAAAAAGATCAAAGTGCACGTAAATTATTGAGAATTGATATGAATTTCAATTCCGTATATTTTACTGCATCTTCAGCATAAATGAAATAGTGGCATAGTGCGAGTGCCAGAGTATAAATGTCAAATCATGGCGCCAAGAATGTCGGTACCTGGTGCATGATTTGCGTAACAGATCAACAGCTGTAGCCTATAACATGCCAACACTGATGTTAATTTAACTCTCGGTATGGTTATATTCAAATTTAATATTAATTCTATGTAAATATTGTAAATCATTCGTATATTAATTTTTTGCTAACAAGTCACGACTGCAATCTCTGTTAATTTAAAACTGATAACAATTATCAACGAACTAGACTAAAAACCGAAACCATGATATGATAAGAAAATGGATACAAATCTGAAATCACCATTCGGCGGCATTCATTACGGATTAATATTTATTCGTGCAAAACTACTAAGTACTGCGATTGTAAATCACAGAACTGAGAAGGAGAATTCAAAAGTCTGTATTTCAGTAACAGAATAGTTCTAGTTTTATTTAATCTGTGTACAGACAACAAAATAGTAAATGTTATCAAATTAAACTATTAGGGCTATCTAATACATAGAATGAAATCATTGAGATAATAAACTTCTAGAATTTAGCATTCGTTCTACCATTATACTTAAAATTGTGAATTGTTTCATCGGTCATCATGTCTCTGCTTACATCTGAATGGGTTCCATATAGAAATGAAAATTACTTCAGGTATTCATTAAGTAGTAATAATAATTAATAACTAATTTGAAAGCAATAAGTTACAATTTATTGATTTGTATTTGTTTAATATTATGATCTCATTTTTACCCTAATATTTCCTATTTTATGAGGTCCATTATCCATCTGCATGTAGTCCGGTCTCCCATCTTTTACTTTCACATACTAATTCCCCTCATTTATTCCAAATTTCTTTTTAATTATTATGTATTAATAACAATTATTTTGATGTGAATCTTTCATTTATTTCAGGAAACTTGAAATATATTCTGATATGTATTGGTGCAATGAAATAGATATGAGTACATCTGTTGTAATTGCAGCGTCGTGTGGAGGTCCAGTTATTGTTATAAGAGACCGAACAAAATTGGTATCTGTAAAAACAAGTGGAAAACCAATCATTTCTGTGTATACATCATCTGGAAAAATTATTTCAACTTTTGTGGTATGTTATATGCATTTTTATTTTGATTTATGAAATGATCCATCTATTACATTAATCTATTACAAGGTTTCTATGTTATTAATTATTATAATTTTATAGTGGAGTTCAGGCCATTTAATAAATTTAGGATGGTCAAATAATGAAGAAATATTATGTTGCCAAGATGATGGCTTAGTTTTAATCTATGATTTATTTGGAAATTATCAACATACATTTAGTATGATAAAGGTAGTTCATATAAATTTTATAACTTCTAATATCTTTATAAAACATTAGTATATAATATATATATACAAGAATCTAACTTTTCTGTTTTTAAACTTGTTCAATATAGGATCGAAAAGATGTTAAATTATTAGATGCAAGAATTACCAGTAACTTCACAAGAACTATAGTAGCAGTATTAACTGAAATGTACAATATTTATGTAGTAAATGATATTACAAAAGTAAAAGTTCATATTTTACCTGATATTCCAGGTAATTTCACTTATAAAATATCTAGATAAGCTCTTAAAGTTTATCATTTATAAATGCATGTTATAAAGATATATAGTTAATATATTAACATAATAAATTACTAATAAAAATAAATAAATAATAGTTAACTAAAATACGCTTTATGTATTTTGTTGATTATTAAATTTTAAAAGAAATTAATTAGAGAATTAAAGAAATTACATTTTGATAAACTGACAAATAATATTTTATATTTCAGATTTTAATAGTATACCAAATCTGTGGGAAATAATATTACAGGAAAGACAAACGAGTGTATTGATTTCAACAAAGCACTCATTGTATTCTGTTTCACATGCTGAGTGCAAACAACAAGTGTGTCCATGTAATTGCAGAAAATTTATCTGAATACATTTAATTAAATTAACATTTTTACAGGTTATTGGATTTAACGATAATGATTATTATAATGATATAAATATCACAAATATCATTAAAAAAATGTCTATTTCATCAGATCACAAACATATTGCTCTATTAAATAACGATAATAGGATTTGGATTGGATCTTCTGATTTAAGAAAAGTGTATAGAGTTTATAAGAAGCCTTTTACTAGTTCTATTGACCAAATGGCATGGTATTCATAATCACAGTTATCATTACTTTAATACTATAAATATTTTGTTCAACAATTGATTTAATAATTTAATTTTAATTAGGTGTGGTTCTGAAGGTGTAGCATTATATTTCAGAGCCGAAGAAATGGTGATTATTGTTGGTAAAGTTGATGACCAAGTGACTTTTATTTATACTGATCCCATTTTTATGGTGTCAGAAATTGATTGTGTTAGAATTATAGGAGCTTATGCTAGTGATATGTTGCAATTAGTACCTCATTGTGTACAAGACATTTTTCGTATTAATAGTACTAGTCCTAGTTCTTATTTAGTTGAAGCTTCCAAACAATTTGAAGTAATATATACAAATATAAATTTAATTTTTAGATTTTTTTAAAATTTTTTTTTTTTTTAGAGGCGAAATCATCGAGCTAATGAATACATACATTTAGTAAATAAAATGCTAGATACTGCCGTAGATCAATGTATTAAAGCTGCAGGACATGAAATTGATACCTCAACACAGAAATTATTAATGAAAGTAAGTTTTTATATTTATTGGCATTTAATTGCTATTGTCTATATTATAATGTAAACTAAAATAAATAAATCTCAATCATTTTAATAGGCCGCTCAATTTGGAAAAACATTTCTTCAAAATTTTAATCCAGATCAATATATAAGTATGTGTAGACTACTTAGGGTTCTAAATGCTGTTCGTGATCCAAAAATTGGTATTTCTATTACATATCCACAGTAAGTATAAGACACCTTTTATTCATTACCATGTTAATTACTGCTTCATTTACCTTGCTCATGCCACGACCATATTGTTGGGTTGTTGGATCTTTGCTGTTCTAATATTAAATTAATTTAATATAATATAATTAATATTAAATTAATATTTAAATTAGAATAATAAAAAGTTCTTAGGTAGTTATTCTATTTATAATCAAATCTTTAATATTTATGCTTTATGTCTATAGATTGCAAAAAATATCAGTACAAACATTATTAAGTAAACTTGTTGGACAACGACATTATTACTTAGCTTTGCAAGCATCATCTTTTATTTGTGTATCTAGCAATATAGGATCAAGTCGTATTTTAACTCACTGGGCCAAATTTAAGGTCAACATTTAAAAATATTTAAGAATTATTAAATTATTTTTTAAATCTTGTTACTTTTAGGTGAAACAAACCCAAGTAGATAAGGAACAATTAGCAATTACAATTTCTAATAAGCTTGGTAAATATTCTGGAGTATCATACCACAGTATTGCAGAAATGGCAGCTGACAGTGGCAGAATACAACTTGCTATAAGAGTATGTATGTTATGTTGTTATTATGTTATTAAGATGTCTTTCGATTGCTTTCGTATTTTCAATATGAAATTATTTAATTTGATTACACTTAAATTAAATTTTACCCTGATTAGTTGTACTGCAATTCATAACCCTAAATTACATTTACAATGAATACAGGAATTCTTTATGCTTACTAAATGTGCTTTTCCTTATTTGTTAATTTTATGTCATAAATTTAATACAATTTAAAATATTCCAGCTATAACTAAAGGTAAATTAGTCTTGAAATGTATTTTCTTATTATATATATTTTCAAATTGTATGAATATATTTTTTAAATTAAATTTTTTGTTTTATAATATTATTTATACTTATCTATATTTACTAGTAATATTTTATTTTAATATAGCTTTTAGAGTATGAAACACAAGTAAATTTGCAAATACCTTTATTATTAAAATACCAACAAGACAACATTGCTTTGAAAAAAGCTGTAGAAAGTGGAAATACTGATCTTATCTATATGGTTTTACTTCATATGCAAACTTCCATGCCTCTTGGAAAATTTCAAGTCAGTATAAATGTATAGTTAAATTAATTATAATGGAAATATTCTATTTAATAGAAAAAATTGATTTATCTTACTATGTCTTTTACATTTTTAAATACTTACAAAAATTAAATTATGGCAGCTATATTTGAATTTAAGCTTTATATTATTTTTTAGATGGAAATAAAAAAGAGTTCAGTTGCTCAAGCTCTGTATATAAAATATTGTCATCAGCAATCAGGATATTCACTTTTGGATATGTATACTCAAGAAGATAATCATGAACAATTGGCACTTTATCATTTAACAGAGTCTATAAAATCAAATGTATTTTTATTTTCTCTTTTATTTATAATTTTTAATCAAGTAAAATTGATTTTAATTTTTAATTGTATATTTATTTTAGAACTCCAAGGAAATTTCCGTGTCAATTAATGAAGCAATAAATTGTTATAAAAGAACACGTGATGAATTTTCATTGACTACTTGTGAAAGTCAATTAAAGCTAATTAGATATCAAAGTAGTTTAGAAGAAAAATTAAAAAACAATTTTCGTAATTTAACATTACATGACACTCTAGTAAAGTTACTAGAAATCAATGAATTAAAACTTGCCGATAAATTACGTTCAGAATTCAAAGTTCCTGAAAGAAGGTTATTTCCATATACCTAATTTTTATTACTTGGCATATTATGGCAATCAAATTAATCTGATAATTTTTATACTACTAATAAATAATATTGTTATATTAATATTATATTATTTTAGATATTGGTGGGCACGAGTTTCTGTACTAGCTAAACAAGAAAATTGGAATGAACTTGATAAATTATCTAAAGTAAAAAAATCTCCAATTGGATATGAAGTAAATAATTATCTTTTACTTAATCTTATTTTTTTTAAAGTACTTAATGTTTTTATCATAATTTATATAGCCATTCATAGATGTTTGTATTGAGCATGGAAACAAATATGAAGCATTAAAATACTTGCCAAAAATAAGAGATGATCTTAAACAAAATTATACTGCAAAAGTTACATCAATGTCTTAAACAGTTCCTGATAAAAATATAAAAAATTATTAATAGTAAATATTATATTTATGTACCATTGAAATTTTAAACTATCAGATTTTGTAACTATCTATATTATAATTATACTACTAATCTTAATTGTTTTTTTTTTTTTTTTAATTTTTTTAAGAATAATTTGTTATTTTAATAATGTCGCACATTATATTATAATCTATGACAATGATAATTACTTTAAATCTCCAATAGTTGAAGAAACTAAGGAAAAATAATGATCGAATAACTTACTCTATATGTAATTTGAATTATGAGTGATTATATATGTTTTCAAAACTATTTCAGATGCACACAAAGGAATGGCAATTGCTGGAGCCCTGGCATTAGGTGTTAGTGCTGTTGTTGGCATTGGATTTGCATTAGCAAAAGGCATGAAAAAATAAACATTCCATTTAGTTATATTCCACTGATTACCATTTTATTCCTGTGTATATTTTAAACTATATGATAATTTATGTTTAAGATTATAAGTCAAAACATTGTAATAAAAAATATTCATTGTCAAAAACATACCTATATAAAAAGTTGGATTTAATAAAAAGAAATTAGATATTTATAATAACTATATAAAAGATCTTTTATGCTATTTTAATTCAATATCCAAAATACAAGCATAATGAATTACTTGAACATAAATTGTTTGTACTAATTCAGAAATCATATTACTATATTCATTGCTTATATTAAATCCATTTTTTTCTTTTGTGTTGTATATTGATATTTAT